>JAPMUY010003483.1:0-65000 GCA_026901105.3 Galaxias olidus
GAGCTGGGCGTGTATCGCCTGGCGCCCTGTGACGTCCTCATCCTACTAAACCCTAGAGCTTCCTGGCCAGGACAATGAGTTCAAAGTCAATGGGGTTCGCAGCTCCATGAGGTTACCTAAAAGGTCAAATGGCAAAGTTCACCATAGCGGGTTGGAATATTGGGACTGTGTTCCAATTCTCTATGTCTGTCATTTGAAGTTAAGTAGGTATTGTATATTGTAGGGTTCCTGATAAGATCCACACATAAGCGGCGAGATCCTGACCCATGTGTCTTTGAGTGGCAGGTCAAGGGTATAACATGGGGAACAGGAGACAGCCACACCATCAGACAGTACTACAAGGAAGCGGTGTCACTAGCCTACCCTCTACTCAGATGTGGATTTCGATCGGATCCTTTTGCTATAGCCATTGCATAAGCAAACCAGGAGCAGGTTTCCCAAAACACTTACAGCTTTAGTAAATTGTTGCTTCCCTTGTCAATCTCTACTTATCACCTCTTGTGTAGAAGGCAAAGACTGTAGAGCCAAACAAAACCACTGTTAACTATGCATTTTCTGACAGGAAAGAACAGTTTTCTGCATCCAAATTAAGGTGCTGTGGAGGGTGGTAACAACCTACTTTAGCCAGAAATGGTTTGAGGGAATCCTTTTAAGAAAAAAAGCAAATTAAATCAAACACAGAACCTTTATAAAAGAGACGAGTAGCAGCTAAGTAGAAAAGTGCGCATTAACATGTACATGTTAAATGAGTGTGTTGGTTCGTTATAACTTATGCATTCTATCATTAAAAAAAAGGTATCTTCCGAAATTCTCTTGAAATGTACTTTGTGTTCACTACAAAAAAACAACCGCATGTCTCCTCTGAGTGAAATTCCTTTTTGTCCTTTCTCTTCTAAACCCATTTTGGAGAAGCTTAAAAATGAATACAAGTTCAGGAATGATTGATAAATGAAATTTTTTTTCTTCTTCTGTTGGCGGTTGAATGAGGGATAGCATGAATAAACATGTAAAGGCTATTTATATTAAAACTGTCTAACTGATCAATGTGCTCTTTTAATCAGATGTGTTAGCCATCTTGCACTGCTGTTTTAGGCAGTTTATATACATTTGATCAAACCGTCTATGATGTGTTTTGAGTATAATAGCATATCCATTTGTAAAGAATAATTTAATAAAAAAAAAAAAATTTCATCCCTAAATCTTTATTTATTTGTTTAGCAAAGTGCATTTTTCGTGACAAGAATTATTCCATACATTTATTTTTACTTAGACTAAATGTTATTTCCTCAAAAATAATGAGAAATGTTTTAGTTGTGTATATACTTGTTAATGATTGTCAAAAAGACCCGTAAAAGCCTTATTGTCCAGTCAAAGCCATCTCATTTGCTGATTGATAAGCCTGGTTTGGCCAAGCAAGGGAAGTCTTGAAAATGTTCTCGATCAGGATTTGATGAGGAGTGTGATGAGCCAGCCAATCAAAGAGTTGTTTTCCACTATAGCCCCACCTACTGGATTAAAACAGCGCTCCAGGTCACTTAGGCTCTGCAAGTCTGTGGTGAATGGCACCTGACACACAAAGAAAGACTTACTGCAGAGCTATTCACAGGAATGTTTAGTTTAATTCCTTGCCTAGCAGCTCAATTCAGTATGATTCATTTACATTATCAGAAATATAAAAATAAAGCCATAAAAAGTACTTTTGAAAAACTTTGCACTTATTTGCTGAGTGTATGTATAGTAAAATATTTCCAACGGTTGCATACCATACCTCAGTAAGAGCAGGGGTGTTAGAACCAGGCTGCAGCAGGTCCTTTATGACATTACAACAGCTCAGAATGTTTTCCTGCAGCTTCTGAGAAGACATAACAAAACAATCTCACACACATCAGAAATCATTGAAACCTTAAATCTGATGAGTGGGGAAGAGGCACAGGTACAGGGCAGCTTTCCAAAGATTTTGCCTCGCTATTGAATTGATTATCTGGCTACGTGTGAAAGTGTGTGTGTGTGTGTGTAGACCACCATCAGCGGCTTAGGTGGTTCTGGAGCAGCCTTGTCGGTGACCTTGATGTTTTGTTGTGCTCCTGAAGGGCTGGTGGAGGGTAGGTTGATAGCCGCAGGCAAAACTAGGTCAGCCTCTGCACACAGGGCGCACAGTTTACTGTGCAACACCTTTACTCTGTAACCCACACAAACAGAAGAACAGACAATTAATTAAGGTGAATTCCCTTACATCTATGAGGAATCCTTAGGAGGTTAGGTGGAATGTGTGTCATACCTCTCCACACAGAGGGAGTGCTGGCCACAGCGCAGTAGTGTGACGGAGTGGGCCCCTCGTTTCATGGCACAGACGGGCTCGTTGTTCAGACCGTACAGCAGGATCACCTGAACATAAACACAATGCCTCATGCACTGTCCACCCTACGCTGAGACAAACTCATAACGGCTCTGTGTTGCTTTCACATAGGAGTCGAGACTTAAAGGTGCAATATGCCGTTAATGTCAATAATTAATCGATATATCATGTATAGAGTAATCCCTTACAGTTGTGTTGTGTTGGCTTCAAAAGAAAGGTGCCAAACCCCCAAACTGTTAATTACAGGCTGTGAGCGGCCAGTATCATCCTTTCTAAAGCTCCACTCTTTACTGGGGGCGTATTACACATTTTGTTGTATCATGCATAATGCTGAGGCTAAAAATAATCATATTTGTGTTTGTGCGTATACAGTACCTTATCATGGTCGATCAGATTGAGGTCAATGTCACGCTGGTGCCACTGGATGCAGAGCTGCCGTTTGCTGGCTACAGACCACTGGTAGGGCTCAGTGGCCGTGTCTACAGACGCCTTCACTGTGGCACTTAACTGGGACACACACGGACAGCCACCATCATTATCCCTATCTTCAGCATCAATAAACACATGGCCTGACCCTCATCCAAAATAATATTACACTGCAAATGTGTTCACTTCATACGTTTGGACTGAAACAGCTTCTCTTTGAGACCGATTTAATCGCCAAAGCCTGAAGAATGTAAAGAATGTAGACACCTTGGTTACGCCTTTAGCAAGTATTCCAACCCAACAAGCCACGGTAACATTACAGCGCTTGATGATTCAATTATAGCTTAAAAGCATAACTGGGTAATTTATGTACTCCAGTGCTCAAGAGCTCAATTATTTTTAAACTAGTATATTCTCTGAAGTTTTGAAAAAGCATGGTGAAGAACCTTTACTGCCCTGAGTCCAGCAAACAACAACGAATCACACTGACAGACAAACAAGGCAAAAATATAAGCCAACAGAATACCAACATAGATTCAAATTAACACTTGCCGGGAGAGCTTGTAGACATTGTGCAGGCCAGTACAAAGTACTATACCGTAGGCTTATGTTTCTATTAGCTCATGCTCTCCACTCCGTGGGCCACAAGCCAACTGTGACTGACACATCATCTTGTTAGGTGGCACTGGAGGACAGCAATCAGCAAGACAGATGACAACCTGAGGGACGCGTGTGCTCTGTGTTTCACACGCTAGACAGGGCTGGTCGATGACACAGTATGTGTTACAGTGTGTGTGTTTGTGTGTGTGTGTGTGTGTGTGTGTGTGTGTGTGTGCGTGTGTGTGTGCATGTGCGTGTACCTGTGCAAGTCGGGGCTGGCAGATGATGTCTTTGGGGGCTGGTTCGGGGGGTAAGCAGTGGTCTTGGTAGCTGACCATGTTAGCGCTGAAAAAGCCCTGGAGCTGGACCAGTCGCTGGGCCAAACTCAACTCCCCCACTGTCCAGAGCCGTCGCTCCCCGCCCAGGGGGCTCACTTACAAACACACGTTAAGTAAACAGGAGCACACTGGACACACACACACAAGCATACGCTTGCATATTTTATGTTGTCTGAAAATGTATAACTTCATCATATGACTAATGGCTTTTGGACTAGCGTGAGGGTCTTCCTGCAGCCCTCTCCAAAAGTGTTTGTGTGTGTGACATTCATACAGACCTGGGCGGGTGGCGATGTGCTGCAAGTTGTACAGGTGTGTGTAGTAGCGCACCAGGTGAGCCCAGGTGACCTGGGAATTCTTCCTACCGCTGATGCTTGGCCGCGTCTCGAGGAAGGCAGCCGAGCTGGACTGCTGACGACTCATCTGCTCCACTCCCCCTGGTGGACACACAGCCACACAATAACAAACACAGGAGTGTAAACTTCCAGTCGCGAACCGGCCAGGATACAGGATACTTAAAATAATATTATAAACTTGACCTGAATCCAATTAACAGAGACCTTTTTGTATGTGTCGGGCATGTGTGTGTTTGTGTTTACTGCAATCCTAATAATGCACTTATGGATAATGTCTGGGCAGCTCAGCTGTAAAACGGCAAGAACAAAGAACGTACCACAGGGAACGAGCAGGTCGTTGAGGACAAACTTTGGCAGAAGCTTCAGGGACAGCGGAGGCAGTTGACCTGCTTTGGCAGCGTTGCTCTCGCTCAGCTGGCCACAGTGCAGCACTGCCTCCCATGTCTGGGGAGAACCAACATACAGTAACTGTATCTGTCCCTCTGTCTGTCTATCTACCAGTCCTCCCATGTCTGGACAGACACCAACCTACACACTGTAGACACAGTATATATCTGTCCCTCTGTCTGTCTACCAGTCCTTTCCAGCTGCCTTCTCTCTGCATACCTCTTCCTCTCCCCAAACCCCCTCCATCCATCCATCCATCCATCCATCCATCCATCCATCCATCCATCCATCCATCCATCCATCTGAATTTCTTTCTCTTTTTCGCTCCATCTCTCAGTCTCTCTCCCTCTTTCTCCCACGCTCTTCTCCTCACCTTAGCGGCTCCTCTCTGACAGACCCAATAGAGCAGCAGACACCCTTCTGGGCCGCTAAGGCCTCGATTCAGAAACTTGACCACACTCTTCCACCCTGGGACCTGGGGGGCATGGGAGAGGGGGAGTAACGGCATCGCAAGACAAAGAGTGGAGAAAATGAGAGGGTTTACTTTTAAACTAATAGTTTCCATCATACGTTGAGGTCAACATTCAGACATAAGAGTCCTAAAGTTTTTAACTACCATAAACAATTTTGCACACAGATTGGTTGCTCTCTTGATTATAAATATGGTGCATATAATAATAATAATAATAATAATAATAATAATAATAATAATAATAATAATAATAATAATAATAATAATACAAACAATGCAGTACAGCACAATGTCGAAGCTCAATCAAGGGCTTGTACCTTCTCTTCTTTCTTGACAGATGGAGGTGCTACTTCATGCAGCTGGGTACACTCCCACTGCTTCAGAAACAGCAGTGCTATCTCCAGGTAGCACTTACGGATGAGCCTGAAGCACACCAACGCATCAACACAAAACCAAAGGGACAACTCCGTTACACCAAAATGCACATCGTTCGTGTTCATTATTTATGATTCATATTAGGGTGTGGTCGAATGAGTGCACTCACGGCATGTTGTGGCTTTCTTTCATGGTGACCTGAATGCATTCCATGAAGGTCTTCGTCACCGTGTCTCTCGTGCAGTCCCCGAAACAATAGAGGCAGCGCTCTACCAGGCCTAGATACACACGCACGCACGCACGCACGCACGCACGCACGCACACACACACACACACACACACACACACACTGCACTGTATCCGTTTGGTTTATATGGTACCTTACTGCTAGGCTTTGTTCATGGCTCCAGTTGGCTTTGACCTTTATTGCTTCGATGTTTTTACTAGGAGGCTAGGAGGATATGAATCCTGTTTCCAACTCTATACGAATTCTTAGACTTATTGAAAAAAAGTGGCAATGTACTTCTTCAGTCTTCAGGTCATGCTGTTTGTTAGCCTTCCGTTGTGTCTCTACGAATGTGCACAGATGATGGTGTTTGGTGTGTGTGTGTGAAGCACCTCTGTAGTACAGCACATCGCCCTCTAGGTGTCTGTCGGTGAAGGAGCAGGCCTGCAGCAGCATCAGAGAAGACTCCACCACCTCATGGACCGACCACCACTGCTTCAGACACGCTGACTTACAGCTGCACGGGTGTGACAAACAGAACACATGCATGCTGAGCAGCCCCAACAATTGCAAAACAAACTCTAAGGCTAGATGTCAGCTATTCCGGTGCAAGCAAGTAGACTCATACGACATGCGTTCTTTAAAAATTCAACAAGAACACAAAATCAAATGTAAAGTACTCCCAGAGTAATAATGCTCAGTACTGAACACATCTGGCGATGTGGATGCGTACCTTGAGTCGCTGGCTGGTTTAGGGCTGGGGGGACAGGGGCGCTTCGGATCAGAGCCGGCGCAGGCCGAAGGGGAGGAGTTAGTCATGGCGCGGATGCACTTACTGTGGCCTGTACGGTGCAGGTTGGACATAAACATTTTCACCCCCAACATCTCCTTCATAACCATTGTTATTGCGTTTTTGATTGACTGATTTCATATCCATCAGTTAGGATACTAGTGCTTTACTTATAATAGGTCTTGGTAAATGATGAATGACCTGTAACCGACAACGGTGAGTGCTTACCGAGCTGGAAGGTGGCTTTGGCCAGCAGGGGGAGGTGTGGCAGGTAGATGTTGGTGAGGCCAGTGGGAAGCAGAGTGACCTTCCCTCCTTCCCCCAGAACCACGGACTCTCCAAATACACTGAGCTGTCAGACAGACAGAGATAATGACATTATTAAAAAGTGAAATTCACACTCTAGAATCTAGACAATGAAAAAGTTAACTGCATTACAGGGCTCCACTGTGTGTGTGTGTGTGTGTGTGTGTGTGTGTGTGTGTGTGTGTGTGTGTGTGTGTGTGTGTGTGTGTGTGTGTGTGTGAGACACCGACCTGTTGCGTCAGGAGTTTCTGTGTGAGCAGCAGCAGAGTATCATTGCCTGGTCCTCTCAGGTCAGACAGCATTAGTGTGGCCTCAGCCAGCCTCACACTAGAGGCTGGAGGGAGAGCAGTACGACCTGACAGCAGGGACACCACCTCCTGGACACACACACACACACACACACACACACCGTCCAAACAGCGTTAGAGGCACCCACCATTAAAAGAATCTCATTGGATGTGCATGATGTTTTTACATGATCTGTCATGAGATCTGCAGTTATAATTATGTCAATCGTGGATTAGATTACTTTTCAGTTTCAAGAACAAAAAGAGCATAATATAGGTGGCGTTATATCTGATGCAGCCCTCTTCTATTACTGTAATTCAAATCCATGGTGTTTATGATGGGCGTCTGAGTGTGTGTTAGGAGAGTGACCTGTAGCTGCGCTGCACTCTCCGTGCGGGGCAGTCCCCGGTGTGTGTCCATGGTGGTCCCCATCAGGAGCAGACTGGCACGGGTGTCAGGGTCACCCCACGCCTCGCACTCCTGGAGGCCCTCCTGCAGCACCCTTGCTGCCTCCACACTGCTGTCCATACCTACACACACACACGCACGCACGCACGCACGCACGCACGCACACACACACACACAATACCAATACAACCATGCAAGCAAAATATGTGAGGATAGCAAGTAAATAAACCAAAGTGAGTAAGAAATCGGGGACAAAAGAATAAAAAATAAGTTTAGAGAAAATAAAATGCCCCAGCACACAGAAAAGAGAAAAGAAAAGAGTGAAAAAGAGAAAAGAAAAGAAAGAGAAAGAAACTGCACGCCCACGGTCTTACCGGGGAAGATGGTGGTCCCCGGGATGTGTTGCACCAGACTGCGGACCAGAGCCACCCGACAGCGCAGCCACAGGGCGGGGCATATCCTCTCTCTGGACTCCACCCCCTGAGGCGTCTCGCCTGGCTCGGGGACGAACACTGGAACGAGGCCCTCACGCACACCGCCCTGAGGAAGAGACAAAAATAAAACACCCACTGATGAGCAGAAAGTCTATGTTAGATTCATCCAATTGCACACTTAAATACACTTGAGGGAAGTGATAGAGGTGTGTCTGTCTATTTTGCGTGTTGTGTGAGTGTGTTACCATATCCTTGACTGACAGACGTTTAACTTTGGGTCTGGACTGGGGATACCCGGGAGAGGGGTTCTCTTCTATGACGACAGGAGAGGTCTGCAAATGCACCAGGGCTGACACCGCTATGTCAGTGCTACGCAAACACACACACACACACACACACACACACACACACACACACACACACACACACACACACACACACACACACACACACACACGTGTAGAATAAAAGTGGGCGATAAAGCACCTTATAAAATAGAGAAAAAGAGTAAGAGGAGAAAGACATAGCTGGATGGTATCAGACTGTATTAGGCAGACTTCTATAAACGCAAACATGGCTGCACCCCACCTTTGTGTGGTGTGTCCCTGCTGCATGAACAGGTCAGCCAGTAGTAGGCAGCTCTCCATGGCCAGCTCCAGGTCTTCAGCATCAGGCACAGCGGACTGGGGGCGGTGCTGCTGGGAGTTGGGGTTCAGGAGAGTGCACGCCCCGCGCAGCAACACAGTCTGGAGCAAAGAAGAGACGTGGGCTATCCAGCGCAAGCTTCTCCATGACAAATACAACACCCTAATCAGTGTTGACCAGTCTGATCAAATGCATAATATTTGCACTCTCTTAAGTCTGAAACAGACAGCACCATGTCTAGAAGGCGGATATTTCATGGGAGAGGGAGGCATGACAGTCTGAAAGTCGCTTTGTATAAAAACAGTCTGCTAATGGCTGTATTACAATGCCAGAACAAAGAGAGAAGAAAATGAAAGGACAGTGCAGTGGTAGTGGTGGTGGCCACCAACACCCCCATGAGCGAGGAGCCGAGTCACCCCACCTACCTTGACCTTGTCCAGGGTCAGCTTGTCCTTCAGCACATCAAAGCTTTGGGTCTTTGGTTCTTTGGCCTTCTGAGGGGATCTGGAAACACAAACACAACATTGCTGTGAACACAACTGTCACTCAATGAAGCCATTACCTGGTTACCCATCCACAGCATGTTTCTAGAGATACACCACCACCACCTCCTTACTGCATACATCCACAGGCCAAAAACCAAGGATTATTATATCACAGTAGATCCATATGTTACGCACACTGAAACACATACATTAAACAAATACCTGTTTACAGATAGATATGCTATAGGCACACTTGTGAGCAGCCGTCACGGCGAGAACCCAACTGGTCCTGATGCTGGGCGACGTATCCACTCGACTTACCCAGCCTCTCTGGAGCTGACCTGGGTAGACCTGTCACTGTCACTGCTGTCCGACCTGGCAGTAGAGGGTAAGCTGGTGGAGCTGGTCCGTCGGCTAACCTCTGCAGCGCAGCTCCCAGTCTCTGGCTGTGTTTCTGGCAACAAGACCAAGAAAAATGAGATAAAAAATTATAATTTGTATACATGACTGAAAGAATTTCAGTGTATAGACTTTTTTGACAAACGCCCATGTACACAAACACACGCAAAGCCGTGGACTGACCCACTGTTTCAGGCAGTGTGCAGATTGAGCCGCTGAGGGCCAGGATCAGCTGGGCGTGGGCCAGCGTGACTCTCCTGCTGAGCCTGGGGCCATACAGGGCGCTGATCTCTCGCGCTAGGCGGCAGTTCAGCAGCTCCTCCAACGCCTGGGGAAACGCCACACACCACAGATTACACCACAGATGACTCCAGTGGCACGTACCACATAGAGAGTACCTTCCACGTATAAGATGGCACAAGTGAAATTTTTGTGGGATACGAGAATGTTAGGCCTTCTGAAATGTGCGGTGGAAGGGTCCTGGCCTTTTGTTTTCTGACCTTTTGGTGTTCATGTACAGTTTGTAGGACAAAAGGGTTGGGTGTTCATGTACAGTTTGTAGGACAAAAGGGTTGGGTGTTCATGTACAGTTTGTAGGACAAAAGGGTTGGGTGTTCATGTACAGTTTGTAGGACAAAAGGGTTGGGTGTTCATGTACAGTTTGTAGGACAAAAGGGTTGGGTGTTCATGTACAGTTTGTAGGACAAAAGGGTTGGGTGTTCATGTACAGTTTGTAGGACAAAAGGGTTGGGTGTTCATGTACAGTTTGTAGGACAAAAGGGTTGGGTGTTCATGTACAGTTTGTAGGACAAAAGGGTTGTGTGTTCATGTACAGTTTGTAGGACAAAAGGGTTGTGTGTTCGTGTACAGTTTGTAGGACAAAAGGGTTGTGTGTTCGTGTACAGTTTGTAGGACAAAAGGTTTGCCAGGCTGGGTTGGATCACCTGGGAGTTGGACGGATCCAGGAGAGTCTTGTTGGTATTGAACTTCTTGTTTGCCTGCAAGTGTAAACAAACCCTCCACACTACATCAAACAGGTATAAGACATGTTTGGTAATATTTCTCCAACACAAAACTTTATTAATCGTCATTACAAATCTATAATGTGCAAATTTGTTCTCCATTTGATTTCCCACCCTGCAGTTGCGCAAGTACTTTTGCATAAACACATGATATAGTCGACCTGTGTGTGTGCCTATTGTCTCCCTGTGTGTGTGTGTGTGTGTGTCTGGGCACCGATTGTTTCTCTACGGTAAGTCCGCAGGGATGTGGTAGCTCCTCTGCCAGAACGAGGGCACTGATTTCTTTCAGAGCCAGGGAGAACAAGCTCAACTCAGTCAAAGCCTGCACCTATGGGGCATACGAATTCAACGTTAAAATGCAGTAACAATTTGGCCAGATAAAATAGTAGATTCATTACAGCAAAGTTACCCATGGAAGCCTACATTTCAAAGCACACATAACACAACAACACACATGCATACAAACACAAAGCAGACGTGTGTGAACTCCCAATGAAGAACCGTTCCTTCCCACACACTGACCTTCAGAATCCTGCCCTCCACCGTGCGGCTCGTGTCGCGACACACCGTGCAAACCAGGTGCTGGTACAGAGCCAGCATGGGCAGTACCTGACAAGAGAAAATACACATCACACATGCAATCATGTTTAAAGGTTTCATTCACAATCAGAGCCTTGATAGTTGACAAGATTTTTCTGGTTTGCCTGGAACCCTGAATTGTCTGCTCTGAATGCCCAGGTGTGTGTACGGCTTGTGGTGTCCAGCACTGCAGATGAAACGCACACTGGCTCCGGTCGTATTGAGTTATCTGTGCATGTAATTGCGAGTTTGTTGGTGTGTACCTTGACGTGTTGTCCTGCAGTGTATAGCCAGTGGCAGAGAAAGCCCAGACTAGCCACTGTGGCCCCCAGCCGTCCACGGCTGGGCTCAGAGAACAGGTCTACTCCTGGGATGAGCTCTTCTCCGATGGAATAGGTGGCATACTGCAGGTCCGACTGAGGGTGGGGCAAGGAGGCACGCAGCACACACTGGTGGGAGGGGCACAAACACACAAACTCATGCCGCTGATGATCAACGCTACCTGCAGCCATATTTTTGTCGAGGCAGCAACACATTCTTTTTTTTCTTCAAAACAATGTACGTTACAATTTCCCTTCGAAAAAGTGAATTCTATTGAGGTTAAGTGACCTGACAACACCACGACAAACTGACATCAGGTTCACTACCACTGCCATTTCCAATCCTGCTGCTTATAGTGTGCATACTGTATGACTACAGTGCATGTGATCTGGTCCCTGAGTACCTTAAAGAGGTGTGCAGACAGGAGGCAGCACATGGTGCGATGGGTGATGTTGGTGGTCAGGATGTGTCTGTAATACAAAATACATATACAGTATATATACATGAGACAAGACACAGATTAGTAGGACTATCTCTTGTTGGGTACGTTTTTTCTATCAATCACAAACAGTTCAGGACAAAGGTCCCACTGTAATCTAAAAGAGTAATTCAAGGGTTGCATTGTTTTGGATCAAATTAACTGTAATGTGCACCTTTGGTTTTGGAACTGCCACATTCAAGAGGCACACACAACTCCTGATACGTACTGTGCTATTTTGGCTGTGAGCACAGCCGCCTGCAGACAGCCCCAGATCCCAGATTGCTTCAGAATTTGAAGAGGGGATCCTCCCCCCCAGGACACTCCGTCCCAAGAATCGAACACATCCGAACTCTGCAAAGCACAGTCAACAGCCTGGCTCCAGAAGGAGTGGGCCGCCCTAGGAATCAAACACACTCACATTTTTATGACAATACAGTTCTGCACTTGCCCTCTATGGAGGCAAAAGGCGGAGGTACAAACAACATGACACATGGCGCATACTAGACAAAGCAGACGAAGAATAGCAGGTAAAAAAAAATAAGTAAGAGAGAATAACGGTATCCTGTAGGTATATAGTTAAGACATACAGTAGATGCTCCCTGACCTCCTGTTTCCATTGTAGTAGTGTAGGTTGCCCAGGTCATGCAAAGCCTGCACTCTAAGGGAGTCCTGATAGTTGGCCTGGAGGTTTTCTGGAAACGCAGACAGAGACACACAGAGGCTGTCAGTTCCCTTAAATACTCCACAATATTCAGTCAGACGCCAGAGGAGACAAAGCTGGCACTAGGAAAGCTCGGCAATACAATTCGGTCGAGAGAGCGAGGAGACGACGAAAACAAGAAATAACATGGTAGAAAAACGTTTGCGTCTGCCTTCAAAAGGGACTCACTGATGGAGTTGGTAAAGGAGTTGATGACGATGTTGATGTGCTTAGGGGCTAGCGGATCGCTGCAGACAGATCCCAGGTTGCTATAGTCTTCCCTTGAGAGGTCTGGAGGTCCAATCCCTGGTAAGGGGAACGCAGCTGACCTGAAATCCCCGCTGCCCGTGGAGGGGAGAGTGGAAAACTCCCTAGTGAACGGTAACTCCAGAGCTGCAGAGAGGGAGGGAGGGCATTGATGGAGGAGGAAAAAAGGGACGGAGGAAAATCATGAGCATCTTTTGCAACTGTGTTTTGGTTTGGTATGAAGCACAGTTTTCTATGCCGAAACTGATGACATGTTTAACCTACGGGTCTGAGTGTGTGCCAGCAGCAGAGTCAGCAGAGTGCGGCTGTGTGTGAAGGTCTGGAGTGTGTGTTGTCCTCTCTCCAACGCCTGCCTGAAACAGCGGAGTGTGTCTTTCACGTCCAACGGCACACAAATCAAACTGTAGGCACTGAGTAGCCCCCCAACTGGAACACACACGCACGCACGCATGCACGCACGCACGCACGCACGCACGCACGCACACACACACAGGGTAAAGAAACGTCCTTGAATGCACGAATTTGAAAAGCTTAAACAGACAGATGCATTACATGGACAACATTTTTAAATTTTCACTTGCTGATGATGATGTTGATATGTTTTTTTAAGTGTATTTCCAAGGAACAAAAAGAATTACATCATCAACTATAAAATCTTGTACAGTAACAACTATATTTTTAACAAATTAAATAAAGAAGATTTGCTTTTATATCTGTCACCCTATCGGCCAAAAGTTTGTTGTATAAGAAGCGAACAGACACACCAGACCATACACAATTCGTCTATAAATCGCACACGGTCTGGTGTGGCTATTCCGCCGGGGATGCAATCTCCACACACTTCTGCAATGGAATATTAAGAGCAGTGTCAATACCAGGGAGTTCAAAAGGCGTCCTGTCTTGATTATTGATCAGTTCTGATTGTCTTGTGATGACTGATTGATTGGGGTGCTCTGAAGAAGTGCTGCTGGATCGTGGGACGTCCACGCAAGGAACGGGAGGGATCCAACTGCTCAGTAGCTGACATCTGGCATAGTTCCGACAGGTGATCTGATACACACAGACACACGGAAAATATACAGATATGAAGGATTAAGGAATAAAAGGGGCTGATAATTAACACCCTTTCTCTAAACTGAACCGTTCAGTGATAGATGTTTCAAAGGTGAGGGGTTTCAAAAGTTTAATGGGTCGCGAACAGGAGGTTTGCCAAACTAAAACGTGTAGTTTTATTGTAAACAAATGAAGGAAAGAAACACATCTATCATAAAAAGTTATCTTTTTTTTTTATTATTATTATTTTTTTAATGAATTTGACTTTAGTCAAACTGTGCGCTGGTGTTCTGTTTGTGTGTATGTGCAGGCGTCATCCCATCCCCAATGTTCTATTGCAAATGAGAGGTGGGGTTGGTGGACTGCAGGCGGGGAGTTGTACCTCTTCTCCAGTGAGCTGCTGTGTCTTCACGTAGTGTGGCTGCGGGGCCGGGGGCCCCCCAAAATAGGCCACCCTCTCCAACAGTCTCCTCTGAGCATACACCAGTAGAGGGGTGACCATGTGTGTGTAGCGCTCTCTGGAGACATAGCATTTCAGTCCACAAAGATCGTCACTAAGTAACCTTAGTATTACTTTTATGTGTGTGTGTGTGTGTGTGTGTGTGTGTGTGGCCTACCGCGTGTATGTGTTAAAGAGCAGAGCAAAGTGGGCCAGCGTCTCGAATTTTCCCCACAGGAAGAGTAACTCCAGTGTGTTTAGGACCAGGGTTTTGATCCAGCGAATGTCCACCACTGTCCCATCGTCCAGACTGGGAGAATAGTGGAAACCAGCCTCATGCTCCTCACCATCACTGACGTCATACAGACCCCATAACTAGGGAGAACGGTACATTTGCAATGTAATTACTACGACTGGGACGACTTGTCAAGCGAAACCAAATCCTCACTGGCATCACACTTAAGACTACAGGGAGAAGAACTACATTTTATTACTCCAACCACCGCTACTATCACCCACTACACGCTCCTCAACTACAAATACCTACTACTCTACAATTACCCTGGACAACTACAGGGAAAGAAATGGTAGAAAGGGTGGACCCCTACTAAGTGATACCACACTGCATGTGAGAGAGCGGAGGCTCAGTCTCAACACACCTTCCGCTTCTCCATCATGTCCATCAGCAGGTCAGCAGCCGTCACCAGGAGGGGGGTGAAGATGTTGTAGAGCTGGTCCATGGTGAGTGGGCACTGGGGCTCCACGTGGGCCCCCTGCTGTACCAGTAGATAGATCACATAGGCCTTGTCCCAGAACGCGCGACACACAAACTGCAGTGTGGTCCAGTGGCCCCCACGGTGTGCTAGAACCTGAAGGCAAAGAGAACACACACACGCACACGCACACGCACACGCACACACACACACACACACACACACACACACACACACACACACACACGAATGATATGGTAGGATCTCTAAAATCTAGGATTTTTCTGCCTCTGTTTAATTTAATTCCCTGCAGCAGGAGCAGCATACAATCAATACAATCAAGCGTAATATGTTACTACCAATCTGAACCAAGTAGCTTTCATTTCGATGTGTGTGTGTGTGTGTCTGTGTGTGTTTGCGCACGATTTACCATGGCCCTGCGGAAATGCACCGAGGCCTTGTTGAGGAACTCCTGCACCTGAGCGCCAGTGCGCCGCACCTGGGCCGCGTTCTCGCTGGTGTCCGCTTCGCTGGGCTGCGGGACCTGGGGAGAGTCCGTTTCTCTGTCGCCCTCGGTGTCCGTAGTCACGGGGTTCCCTCCACTGGCCCCCGTACCAGTGTCTGCACTGCTGGCCAAGCGGCCTGGTAAAGCAGAGTCAAACTATGAAGTACACTCATTATCATGTGGACACACAAAAAAAGGAGAAGAACACACATTTTTCTAAAGAGAGGGAGTTTTTAATGGCAGAGTATGCAAGTACATTTACGACGACAACAGCCTCTCTCGCACTCTCTCTCTCTCTCTCTCACACACACACACACACACGCACACGCACACACACAGTCAACAGTCACCCTGTGTTGGCTCCTTTCCCTTGGCACGGCTCACGGCTTTCTGGGAGCCCTCCAAGAGGGCCAGTGGTGTGGCTTGGAGCAGGCGGAGCACGGCGTCAGGGGGCCAGTTCTGCTGGGGGGAATTCTTCCAATGGACCATGGTCCCAGCACTTGCCAGGGAGAACAAGGAGGGGGCCAACTGCCTGTAGCTACAGTTAAACACACACACACACACACACACACACACACACACACACACACACACACACACACACACACACACACACACACACACAACATATATATTACATAATAATAATAATAATAATAATAATAATAATAATAATAATAATAATAATAATAATAATAATAATAATAATAATAATAATAATAATAATAATATGACATTGTTAAACAGATCTGAATCTATAGACTCTAAAACAGATGTGGAGTTGGAAAGACTGGGAGTGTGTCTGCGTGTAGAACCTGTGCACCGGGGCCGGTCCATGGAACAGCTCCAGGCTGCGTCTAAGCAGCCCCAGGTAAGCCTGTCCTAAGCTGAGGTTGATGTGACTCCTCCACAGTCCCTCCTCGAAGCACAGCTGTCTGCGCTGTCGTTTCTTCTGGTTGGTCCGCAGGAGAGTGGCCAGCTGCGTCATCAAGGTGTCCACGGCCTTGGACCCCCTAGAGACAGACAGGAGGACAGAGAGAGAGAAAACCAGGGGTCAGATCTTTACAAGACCCTGACCGCCACCACCCCTTCAAGTACATGTGAATGCGTATGCCGAAGTGACTGCGTGAAACCACAGGCCTGCAACGTGTTATGTCTGAATTTACATCTGGACGACTCTGTCGTACTGGTCGACGTTCTGTGACATAACGCCGGACTGCTTCTTCTTCTGTGGAATCTCCTTCATCTTCTTGTTCGGCTGGGATTGCTGAGGCCCCTTAGAGCTCCTCTATAATCAAGATAAAAACAAAGATCACAGAAAATGATCACACACATATGTACAATACATGGTCTGAGCTATATCTAATTCAATACCCATTGATACAATGCAAAAACCCGTGATGAGAACCGGCACACGCGTGAGGTCCTCTCACCTTGCTGGTGTTGTTGTTGTCTGCGGAGGGTGCTTTCTTCACCTCCCTGTTGTCTTTGACAGGGCTAGTCAGCCCCAAGCCATCGTCCCGCCTGCCATGAACAGAGATTACACACGCAAACATACACTCACCGATGCTCAATACAACTTACTGTACAGCGACTGTAAATCTCTAACATCTTTCCAGAGACATAAGAAAAAAAAAGAAAACACTGTTTTTCTGTCTCTACTTAACAAAAGTCATACCAGCACAGCTCAGTTTAGTTTTATCTCCCTTGATGTAGATTTGTGAAAAATGCAGGAACAAGCAAGCAGTTGTCTGTAGTGACTGCCTGTAGAAACCAGTTGGTTCAGAAACACACACACACACACACACACACACACACACACACACACACACACACACACACACACACACACACACACACACACACACACACACACACACACACACACACACACACACACACACACACACACACACACACACACACGCTCTGTCTGTCACCTGCCGAGCCATTGTAAGAAGTCATGCCCCCACTGCACAGACATCTCTAGCTGGTCCTCTTGAATGGACCTCTGCAGCACCAATGCTGCAAACTCCAAGAAGCAAGGCTTTCTCTTGAACTTTATCACTAAGAGGTACACGCAAGCATACTTTAATTTTACTGAACGCGAAACCATGAATATACAAATGTATTTACTTACTATTTATACAAGTAATAAGCTAGTATTTTGGTATTCCAAAGCCACTTTTTTCATATGGTAAATTTAAGTAACAATTGTATGTAAAAAGCAAACAAATACACAAATTGCAACTGCTTGGACATAAAGACTTGGCATAAAGATTCCCGCCTTTAACATGACAGATAAAGTGATCTCTGCGTATTTACCGTCTCTGAAGGCAGTCCTAAGCGGGTTGTTGCTGACCACGTTGTACAGCAGGAGGGGTTCCTCCATCCCACTCATCTCATGGTAGTAGAACGCTGGAAACACACAGAAGGCTCTAGACCTCACACACTACATCCAAAACACACTGGAGACTGTTCGAGACGCCTAAACGGAGCTCCAGATAAGGTGTGATTGAAATTGGGATTTAGTTAGGTATAAAAGCAAGTGACTCAAACCCAGCAACCCTTCAAGTTTTCCCTCCAGGCCTGCTCTGAATGCTGTGTGTGTGTGTGTGCGTGTGTGTGTGTGTGTGTGTGTGTGTGTGTGTGTGTGTGTGTGTGTGTGTTACCTTTGCCCTCGGGGGGTACCACGCTCCTTCTGTTCTTTAAGGCGCTCCCTTCCAGAGCCTTGAGCTCCTCGCTCATCTCCTCCTGTCCCGGCGCCCTCCTAATCTAAACTCCGAAAACAAGAGAACGAGGGAGGGACAGAAGGGAAAAGGAAAATATATGAACAAAAGGCACGGGAGGAGGAGGAGAGAGGGGTGGTGGAGAACTTGGAATCGTAGCTCCAGTAGTATCTTTGGGCTCTCCCTCTCTGATCTGCTCCCGCCCCTCTCACTCTCTCTGGCTCCTCTGGTGGCTCCTTATACAGAGTCTGGTGGGCCTCAAACACCTCCTGCAGCAGCCTCTTGCCCTGCTCCAGAGCGGCTGAGGACATCCTGGGCTCCTTCAGCCCACGAAAGGCCAAGACACATTGATACACACACACACACACACACACACACACACACACACACACACACACACACACACACACCGTCACAAAACATAATAAAACAGTGTTTCATTCAAAGCCTCTGAAGCATATCCTTTAGATAGCAAGTGGTTAAACAGTTAAGATCACAAACCAAACATAGTCTGTTCCCCTGCAAACACTCTCTAAACGTCCACCCCCCGCCCCCTCACCTTGGATAGGTAACCAGCGATGCAGGCTATCATGTGCATGAGAGACTCTGTGGCTTCGTTGGAGCGCCTCTGTTTGATCACTGATGAGATTTCCTGGAGCACCACCAGACACTTCATTAGTACCTATGACACACATGCAAAAATACACACACACACACACACACACACACACACACACACACACACACACACACACACACACACACACACACACACACACACACACACACACACACACACACACACACACACACACACATAAACATTATTAAGCATACTGTCTGACACAACTGATCTAAAGAACTTATCATAATATATCACAAACCAACAATATCCTTAAAACTTATCATTGACTCCTTACCCCAACTCCATCCCTACAGTATAATAGACAATCTATGTGTACAGTCCCTACCTGCACCACAGGCTCGAACAGTATCTGGTGGAACATGACTGGAGCCAGCAGGCCGTAACACCCCACTATGGCCTGCAGGGCGGCACTGCTGTCGTTTAGCCACAGAGCAAGGTCCACCGCCACCAACAAACGATCACACTCTGCTAGACGTGCTTCCTGTGTGCACCGGAAGTGGGGGGGGGGGGTATTTTGTAGCTTAATACAAGCAATATAAATGCTGTAATTACCAGCTATAAAAAGGCACATACTTACTGTGTGCTCTTATATTTGCTCATTTAAAGTGAAAATGATTCCATGATGAGCTGACCCAATTAAGTATATACATGCTGTTTCAATATAAATACAGTAACAAACCAGGAAGAGAGTCAGTTCACTATCATCATGAAAGGTATTAGTCATGAGTCACGAGGGGCCCATTGTCACCTGTCCCCAAATGATTGGTACGTCTTGAACTGGGCGGTCACAGAACAGGGCTCCCTCCTGGATGTGGACCTCCGTCTGGATCAGGATGGAGGACAGGAACCACTGGAGCACGACAGGAGAAGAGCGGTGCAGGGTCTCCAAACGCAAGCTGCACGGGCCATAGCAAGAGGAGGAAGAGAGAGAAACAGAGAAAACAGTAAGCACGAATTGAATTGAATGAGACCACGTGAGTGGGTGAGAGCGCATGATGAGATAGTGTTTGTGAGAGAGAGATTCAGGGGATTCAGTCTCCCAAAAAAAAAGCCACCACAGGGAGGCTGACTTAAATCCAATCATGGCGTCTGTGACTGTGCTCACCATGTGTGTGCCAGTCCTTGGTGAGCAGGGCTGTTCTCCTTGGAGGTTCCTGGATGGGTAAAGTGATTCCACAGCTCTGTGCAGGCTCGTGTAGCCACGGCATGCTGTCCTGTCTGGTAGGCACCCTACAACACACAACACGGGCCTCTATAAGAATACGTATGGGTCAACGCCCTGGATGGAAAAAGGACAAGGAGTCATTGTTTCTGTGTTGCAAGACTGCAGTGACCGTCTATCAAGACCTATTTTGCTCAACGGTGTGTTTTAGTGTGGTCTCTCTAACAGCACAAGACACCACACCGCATAATGTTGTAATTTATATATTTACATATACTCCTAAAGTGTTACATCTATGAGGCCAGCGTTCTACATGACGAGCTGGGCTGGGTTTTACCTGTGCAAGGTGTGCCAACAGTCCTACCTGTGCTAGGCGAGCCCAGGTGGCGAGGATGGGCAGAGGCACAGAGGCCAGTATGGGACGTGTGCTCTCTCCTATAGTGTTGCCCAACAGTTTGCCCTGAGCGTCGTATGCCGCCACGGCAAACACATACGTCTGGTTGGGCTCCAAATCCTCCACCTTTAGCAGACACGTTCCAGCTGCCGGCACCTGGAGGAGAAGAGCAACAGGGATGGGATGTGGACAACTAACAGGAAATCCAAAACCTGTGGAAGAGTTGAGTTTTGTATCATTAAATAATTGAATGATAACAACAATTACAATACTTTGTGAAAAGACATTGAAAGGAAAAGTGAAGTGGATGAAGAATCGACAATGTCTTTGCAACTGCCGCCATCGAACAAGAAATATAAGGAAGATAGAAAGTCACACGAAGCATCCAGGGTGCCATGGGGGGCAGGATGAGTTGATCTCATCGTTAGGATCCATTCGTTGATTTCTTTTTTTCTTTCTTCCACATACTGTGTTCTATCAAACACCACTTTCGTAACAGAGTAATACATTGCAGACTAATGAGAAAATGTGTGTGTTTGAACGCCAAACCTGTAGGCGTTATTCTGCCCAGAAAAGGGCGTAGAGAAGGCTTAGTCCAGCTTCAACCTACCACGTCTCCAGTACCCGTCAGACGACAGTCCCCCAGGCGGGCCTTCAAGTCCACGCTGTCCACCTCCCGCCCGTACAGGTGATACCAACATATCTGGGACAGGGAAGCTTAGAACTAGGGCAGTGTTTAACATTTTATATTGAAGCCTTGAGATGCATTGCTAGTGCCTGCTGCCAATATACGGGTGTAAACGTATAGAATGTACTGTAGATGAAACTGTCTTTATGCAACTTGTATTGGATGTTAAACAGGAGACATACTGAAAACAGTAAACAGCATGTCTGGCAACTCAGTGCCAACGTCAAACTGAAAGTAGGTCAAAGAAACGACAGCAAACAATTGTTTTTGGATGAACATGAATGTCCACCATGAATTGTCACCCACACTAATTACTTGATAAAATATTCCATTCCATTGCAGTACTATCGTTGCAGAATCAAGGTTAAAACCTAGAGAGATATTGTCTGTATGTTCTGTAATCACCTGTCCCTGCAGAGAGTGGGGGGCCGGGGTGAAGACCATGGAGTGACTGGTGCGTTGGAAGAGAAGGGGAGGAGGGAGAGTTATCTTCTTGTCCCCCTCATTCCCTCTGTCCTTCTTCTCTGAGGGGGGAGGAGCAGGAGTAGGGGGAACAGAGGCAGTGAACAGCTTCTTTTCTTCCAACTCTGCCCTCTCTATCAGGACTACTGCATCCTGACAAGAAACAAACGCACACAGGATTTCAACAAATTTCCTTCAATTTGTGTAAAAAAAAAAAAAAAGAGATACAATCAAAAATTGCAATCATCCTACTAGAAGCAAGAAATTCGCTTTTTGTATGTGTATGTGACAACCTGACTATGAAATACTGTGGCTGATTTTATTGTGTCAAATGGCATATTTGACGGCAGCAGTGAAAAATTGAAGTAATATCAAATATCAAGATTCCACCCAAAACCCCTGTTGTTGGGACTCATGCTCTTCTGTGTTCAGCTCTTGGTTCCCCTCAGGCTAGAACGTAAAGAACGCACACTTGGAAACTTACAGAACTTCTTCTTTGGGGAATGTCAACAATAGAAAAACAAAAGATGGGTCTTGAAAATAGCCACTGAGGTTTATAAAATGTAAATGAGTATAAATGAGTTCATAAAATGACCAATTGATGGCTAAATGAGAGGAGCTGTGACAAAAGTTGTCACGGGGGAAGCAGCACTCGTGGTCTCTGCACTCTGCAGGCTCAGTGAGTTTAGTTTGTCGGTTAGAATGCAGTACCTCAAGCAGCCTCTTGATGCTGCTGTTGCCTGGCTCTTCACTGTGACCCAACAAAGCCTTCTGGACCAGAAAGAGAGCTCTGGATAATTTGTTCTTCTTGATCTCGTGTAGAAGCAATGACTCTAAAAAAGACACAAAAAATAAATAACAAAATAAATATTTTTCTCTGATTTCTACAGAAATTTAAATCTGTAAAAAACAATCTGTAAAATATCTAGATTTGTTTAGACCCTATAAACAATACATTTCACTGAAATGGTATTGTGAAGCGAACGGTCTTCACTCCTCACCTCCCTTGGCCTTGCCGGCTGACGGTTCAGTGGGCCTTGGCACTCTCCTACCCCCTCCAGCACGCTGTCCAGCTGATCACACAAACCAGAGGACAGTGACATTTACAGGACATGGCTGTATTGTGTGTGTGTGTTTGTACTCAGGCTTTGTGTATCACTATGAGTGCCTATTGTGTGTGTGTGTGTGTGTGTGTGTGTGTGTGCGTGTGTGTGTGTGTGTGTGTGTGTGTGCGTGTGTGTGTGTGTGTGTGTTTGAAAGCAAGAACATACATGCTTTCTCAAGGGTTTGTGTTTTCTAATGCCATCTCAAGCTTCCTGTGCCTAAGCCTTCCTACTGGATTGATGAGACTTTTAGAGCGGGAGGAGGTTCACTCTTACCTGACGAGATAGACAGCAGCTTGAGGTTGACCTGGTGCTTGATAGTCAACAGCTCCAGATAGAGGCCTATAGGAACCAGAGGCAGACACGCAGGCCGGGGGGAACTCTTTGTTTGGTCAGCCTCCTCTCCTCCTGCGGTGGCTCGGGGGGAGCACAGTCCTTCAGCCACATGTTTCTGTGGAACAGACAGAGACAAAATGACTTATCAGATGACACAAAGTCAAGAGCCCAGGGAGTAAGGCAGAGTAGAATAGAACAGAGCAGAGTTGAACAATGTGTAGCGGAATAGAGCACGGCAGACGGAGAAGGGGCTACACCGCAGCGCAGAATAGAGTGGAGCGAAGTAGGACAGAGCAGACCAGCACAGAAGAGGCCGTTGGAAGACCCACCTGCATGAAGGTGTTGTCAGCGATGGCAGATCCGTCGCAGGGCAGCAGTCTGGACCACGCTCTGTCGAGCCCCTCCAGACCTTTCTCTACCACCTCAGACGCAGTGTGGAGCAGCTCCTTTTTGGACCTCTACAATGACACACATACACATGTGCGCGCACGCACGCACGCACGCACGCACGCACGCACGCACGCACGCACGCACGCACGCACGCACGCACGCACACACACACGCACACACACACACACACACACACACACGCGCATATCCACACACATAAAGAAAGCTAGATTTCAAAAACGCTTACA
Organism: Galaxias olidus; assembly: GCA_026901105.3. Classification (NCBI taxonomy): domain Eukaryota; kingdom Metazoa; phylum Chordata; class Actinopteri; order Galaxiiformes; family Galaxiidae; genus Galaxias; species Galaxias olidus. The sequence continues at coordinate 23,530 of JAPMUY010003483.1, forward strand.
GTATTAAGGCAGATGGGGGAAGCCAAAATGTACTAGCCAGAGCCAAAGTGGGGCACTCCCTTGAGGCCAAATGGGAGTAAAAAGGTCCCCTCCGGGCATCTTTCTCCGCGGTACCTTGAGCACAGAGGGGCCGTCCTGCTGTTGGGAAGGTGCAGACGCTGCACTGTTGTCCTCTCTGGAAGCTGCCAACACAAAAATCTGCTCAAAGTTTTCCTCTTAATGCGCTTAATGCCCTGTGACACATGTCTTCCCGGACCACTCTGGCACCACAAGGTAGCTGTATAATCAGGGTGACATCAAGTTTTCGTATGTTGGCATGTGTGTGTGTGTGTCCTACCTGTTTTCCTGCCTGTCTCTTTAGCAGCGGCAGTGCTCTCCAGCACCCTGGCCAGTCTGACAGTCATCTCAGCCAGCACTATGGGGTCTGTCTCAGCCAGGCCAAACGCATGGGACACCTCAGAGAGCGCACACAGACACCACACCCACTGGTCACAGACCAACCAACACACACACGCACGCACCCACGCACGCACGCACGCACGCACGCACGCACGCACGCACACACACACACACACACACAGAAGGAGACATGGATTATTTCTACTCTGCTGCAACATTACGTATTTAAACTACTCTTATCTACTGAGAGAATCTTCATTTCTCTTTTGGTTGATGTGGTCTGCTCTTTTGTTCTGGGGTCTACTCTGGGGTTAAGGTGTACCTTGTCCGGATTCTCCAACCTGCCCAGAAAGCGCACAGGGTCATAGTGGTAAAGCTGAGCTCGTTGAAACACAACCTTGCACCGGGACCACACAAACAGCACTGTGTCCAGCACTAGATCTCTGTCTGGCTGCACCTCCTATGAAACACATACGTACGGAACGGTCAATCACACAAACAAACAAACACAAGCAGGATAAAATGTGTCCATGCACACGAATACACAGACACACCAACCTTGGGGTTATCACAGACACAAGTGTGCAGGGCCTCGACCAGCCTGATGAACTCCTTACACATGTGCGCCCCGGGTCTGTCTCTTTCTGTTGAAACATTTTGGAAAACAAAATTGAGCAATACATCATTGTCTGGACCATAATTGTTCTAGACATTTATGGTATAGTAGATATTTTTAAAAGTCTCTGTTTTTGTGATGCGTTTGTATTTGTTTGTGTGTGTGTGTGTGTGTGTGTGTGTGTGTACCAGCAGCGTTGGTGCTGTCATCCCTGGTGTAGAAGCGAGCCTTGTTGGACGTGGCCAGGGCGACCATGGAGTCCAACAGCCCCAGCTCCAGTTCCAGCTTCCTGACCCCGGCGCCTTCCATGTTCTAATCAGGGACGTTCAGGAACAGTTTAGTTTAGAACCACCTATTAGAAACAGTTTGGCAGGCATCTACTGCGATTGTAAAGACTACTAGTCGCCACAGTAAAGACTCATATTCCCCGGTGAGCAAATGAATGACTGACAAGTTTCAAACCCCATTCGGACCACTGTTTGCTGACCTTCGAACTCCGTTGTTACTAACAGTTAAAATATTGTAAAATAATCAACATTACAAGAAATACTGTCAGGTTATAAAAGGCAATCTCTATTTATAATTTTTTTTATGTTAATTCAAATTGAAAAAAGTATTTTTGCATTTGTGTTTTTACTTACACGCAGTAAAGCAAAGAGATGTACAGACAACATCACAAACACTTCCCACTGCTCGTAGCGAAACAGCAGTCTCAGGAACCTCACAGCGGACGCCACAGACACCTTGTTCTGACCTGACCCCACACACACACACACACACACACACACACACACACACACACACACACACACACACACACACACACACACACACACACACACACACACACACACACACACACACACACACACACACACACACACAGCATAGTTATACCACTAATAGATGGGAAGGACAGTCACCACAGGAAAACTAAGCATCCAAAGAGGCTGGCTATCTCGCTCTATTTCTCCATCTGTCTGTGGAACTGACCAGTGGTGGCCATCTCCATCAGGGTGTAGACTAGGGTCAGGCCGTTCAGGCATGTGGGCAGGCTCTCATCACGGACACGCTCAGAGGAGCTCGCCATTCCTTTAAACACAAACACAACACACATACACGCACAGATATGAAAAGAGGACCATATTGTTTGCATTTGCGTGGCTTACCGTCTTTAAATTAATGAATGAAGAACAATAAATAGGTTGTTTAACACCCCTTACTTGAAATGTTTATCCACACACGTTGCTCAAAAGTGTACGTTTGTGTGTGTGTGTGTGTGTGTACTTAAGGCTCGCCCACTAACCCGACAGCAAGCTGACGCCGGCAGACAAGAGCTCCAGAACCACCTCCTGCACATCGGGCTCCTCAGGGAGGCCGGACTGGAGAGGCCGTCTGGAGCTGTCCCACAGAGCCTCCAGCACGGCTAGGAACTGGGCGGCGTTACCTTGGACAGATAGGGAGGGAGGGAGGGAGAAAGGATAGAGGGAGAAAGCTCTCTTAAGACCGGGAAATGGAAAAGGGGCCGGGGAGGGGGACTCTGTTTCCTGTGTGGCTATGCGTATTATAAGCAGCGTATCTAGTATTACTGGTGTTGCATTACCTTCAAACATCTCGATTAGAACACGCTCTGTAGCGTTCCGGGGCCACGGCATCTGGGGTACAAACATGACACACCCCTCAGAATCTTTTTAATTAGACACACCAAAATAACGTGGATAGAATCCAAAAAGAGGAACAGAGCAAGGGTGGTAAATGATGCAGTATTCCAAAGGGTAATGGTTATGGTAACAATAGGCAGATACTTACATATGGGTCATTTTGAAGAAGAATGTCTAAATGCGCTCGCCCCAAATGTAACGCTAAGCCCCACCCCCAGACCCATACCACCACCAACAGAGCTTAATTGTACAAGAAACACTGCATTATGTAATCACACACCACAATTTATAACTGGATTCCAGATCAGTCATACTCACATTTGGTACTTCTCTGAGTGTCCCCTTCGGTTTGGGTCTGAATACACCCTTAGGTCTTCTCCTGGATTCATACACTGACCGCTTGAATACCATGACAGCCAGCTGCAAACACAAAAACGCTCACCATCACTGATGACAAAAACTACTTCCCTTTGTTTCCTATTTTGAAAGAGACTCTGGAGCAAGCAGGCATGCAGGCAGGCAGAGCTGCAGACAGGGAGGCAGAGCTGCCCTGTACCTTAACGATGGCCTCTTTATATGCTCTCTGAGAATCTAAGGTGGTGGGAACAGCACTCGTCTCCTCCAGCTTCCCCAGGTCACTGATCTTACCCAGAGCTCTCCTGGCAAACACCTAGTTCAAATGCACACCCACACATACAAACAAACAACGTCACATACTATCTACAGCTGCAGAAAATAACTTGTAAATAAGATTCATTATTATAAATCATAATTAATGTGACTTATAAATAATGAAGTGAAGTCACGTTAGACTAGCTTTATGTATTATGTGTCTTATTAGTGTGTGTGTGTGTGTGTGTGTTGCACCTCAGCCTGTATGCCGGCCTGGTTGTCATAATAGCACTGACAGACAGCGCAGTACAACGTAGCCCTCCAGGACAAGAAGCTTGATGTCATCAGAGGAACAGAGGTCTCCAAACAAATACAGGCCCACAGCAGAAACTCCAAAACCTGTAGAACACAGCAGTATTGTGTGCTGAGTCGACAGGGACACACACTGACCCACACTGAACAACATTCTGTAGGTGCACACAGAGTATACAGGACACACACTGGCCAACATTCTGTAGGTGCACACTGAGTATAAGTGACAGATGCTGGCCCACACTGACACAAACTCCCATCATCAGATGATCAAAGTCAGACTGAGTAAAAGGGACAGGCTCTGGCCCGCCGAAGGCAATCTCATACATTGGTAAAGAGTCATAAAAAATACACTGACTAGAAGGACAGCTTGTTCTCCAACACAGAGATAGGGAGGATTGCAGGAATCCATCCGTTCTGAAATACGTGACCTTTTCTCCCAGTCGCTAATGCAGTAAATTAGATGATTTCAGTTACAACATGTACCTGTGCCGTCCGGCTCATGCCCATCAGGTAGCGGCTGATGTTGTAGATGTGCAAGGAGCCTGCATTGGCGGGGATATGGACAAACAAAGGGATGAAATAATATTACCACACTGTTTTAACCAGCTTAAAGAATTGACACAAAAATAAATAAATAAATAAATAAAAAGACCCGGCCGACTAGCCCGGTAGTATTGTCATAGTTCTACAGAGGGTATTATTTAGTAGCCGGTTGAGAAAGGCTACTCCTGGGGCAGCAAAGCCTGCATCTGGATCCTGATGAAACTCAGCAGCCTGGTAAATGAAACAGCCTACAGCGTATCAGTAAGTAAGGCTTAGATCTACTGTAGGTAGTAGGTACATAGCAGAGCCCTACTCTAAAGTACCATTGTATAGGAGCCAGCAGAGGTCCTCATGGGGCAGAATGGCCTGCATCATGATCCTGATGAAGCAGAGTAGACTGATGAGTGTTTGTACTCTCTCCTGGCTGGGTGGCCCTGCTTTCTCCTTCTCCCGGTGAAACACACACTGGATGCAGCCTTGCATTGCACGAAACTATGGCATATAAGATAAAAGATAGATAGGTCGAAAGACAGAGATGGGAGTGTATATCTAAATAATTGAGTGCAATTTCGGTATGGCACATGTAAAATAAGAATCATTAATTCATTTTCTAACTGTTAAAAAGCAAAGTCAGCAGAGCACAACCAATTACTGCATTAAGAGACACATTACATACGCACAGAGGGACTCACAGCCAACTTAGCTTTGTTTCGGTCAAACACCTCAGGAAAGAAGCATCTTCTGAAGTGGTCTACATCTTTGATGTCTAAAACGTTGTAGACACCAAATTGCTGTAGATGGAGACTATAGCCCTGCCACATTGCCAAGTTATAGAACTAGGGAGGAAAAGTTACAGTTTAAGTGGTAGGGTCAGGTTTTATAATAAGAGAGCCAGAATATAAGGGCTTGACATTGACCAAGATCATTGAGAGATGTATATGACATTAGACCTGTATGAAACTTCAGAAAAAAGTGGGTACGCTGGAACAAATATACCTTCAGTTCAAAGAGAAAATCAGCTATTTTTAGCACATGTTCTTCGTAGTAAGTGCTTGGTAGTCGAGGTTTGTTCTTGTTCCATATCTCTAATAAGTTTCTGGCCCTGTTTAAAACAAAGTGTCAACTTAATTTCAATATAATCAGAGTAAAACTAAAGGATACAGTGTGACTATACCAACTACTGTAAAATACTGAAAATGTTTTGTGCTAATGCGTAAATGTCCAGAACAACTAACGCTAAACTAAATTATCTGCTTTAGAAAGTTAACGATCTATCTAACGTTAACTAACCTTAGTTATAAAGTAGTTAATGCTAGATAACTTAGGTAGCTAGCTAGAAATAATGCACGCAAACTTTCTCTCACCCTTTTGCATAAGAGATATTATCAAAGTGAAGCAAATTGTTTACTTGTTTCATACAAGTTATAACCTCTTTAATATCTCTATCAAACGCTGAAATAACTGGATTTCTGCGATCAATTTCGCCATAAAACGAAGCTGACAAGGTGTCCATTTTCGTTGTTGACAACAAACACTGCTGGAGCAGGGTAGAGGCAAACCGTTTCCATAGAAACGACGCTCAGACTAAAAACTAAATAAACAAAAGAAGAAAATATTTATGCATGTTGTTTAATAATAATTGTAATTATTTTTCTGCCGATAAAATTACTTTCTATCAGTTTCAGTTCTGAAGATTTAAAATTAACCATCTTGCTGCAGCCTGGCTACCTAATTTTAATTGCAAGGTAGCGAACAAATGTCAGATGTGAAAGTTGACTACTCTTTTGCTCACTAGAGGGAGACGTTACTCCGAGTCTGCATTAAAGCAAAGGACCAGCTTCTTTTTCATTTGCTTAATTTGGAACGCAGGCCTAAGCATGACTGGCAAGTGCCAAAGCCAAAGGCAAGGCCAATTAAATGTGCCAATAACAGAGAGTGCATCGCAAAAGTGTTTTATTACACACCAGACACCATGCCCCCCTAGAGACATAATTTCGTAAGGTGACAAAAATGAAGTAGGCCTACGTGTTTCATAATATTTGTCTAAGTAATTCTCCAGAAAACAGTGGCGTTAAGCCTACTTTGCCATACACTAATTCAGCGTACAATGAACGTCACGCAATATTTTTTAATTTACGTTTAAGGTCTTTTAGCAAATGTTCTAGACTTGAGTAGATTTTAGTTGTTACTCTCCCTATGGATTCAACATTGAAGTTAATAGAGAGCGACACTGTCTCTTCAGTGCAGTAAGGTAACATAAGATGTGAAAGCCTCTTTACACCCACCCACAGCATTTTTGCACTCTGGCAATCGATGATGCATTTTAGAGAACAAAGATAGCCAAAGACTGACCAAGGCTTTCATTGCTAGGCCCCCTGAGATGTGTTTTTGTGTGGTGTATGTATGTGTGCTATTGGTCCTCAAACAGAAACAAAAAATATCACATTTTAGTCAATACTGCCCTTTGCTGAGTGAGTGTGACCTATGTTTGAGTTGGCCACATTGCAGTTCAAGTACGTTGCTGCCTTCCCCACTTCCTTTTGGCCCATGTAAAAAGAAAATATGAATAAATGTCAATTCTGAGAACCAACACTACTACTTTGTAATGCTTGTAGTAAAGTTGGGTTTTGTCACACCAAAGCAAGGATAGCTACCTAGCTTCTAAAGTGACAAAATCACTAATTAGCATTTTTAACTGAGGCAGTGACTCAGGTTCAATGTGTGTTATCCACTGAAATTTTGCTTGGTCTGACAGAACTCCGCTGTATGAAAGGGGGGACGCTGGTTACTCCACTTGGGTTACCATCAAGAGACTTACTGGTTTGGATCGGAGGCACACTAGAATGAACTGAATGGGAAAATACATTGCAAACACTTAGGACTACAATAGCAGCAACACATTTCTGATGCTTCTAGTCTGCTACATTTGAGCTAAACAACAATGACCGCATTGAAAAAGATAATGCCCTCAGCAGTTATAGTGTTCTTCTTTGATAACAGGCTCCTTCCTTTGCAGTGACATTTCAATATATACAGGATAGGATGTTATACATAGAATATATGTAGAACCATTAAATATAGATGAGACCAAATCTGCTGAAAAACAGCATTGAGTGGGTAGTGTGATTTCTATGGCAAAAAAATAAATAGACACTGTAAGAGTAAACGGGCTATTATCATTTGGTAATTTTTCTGCCTTGATAAGATGAGTGCTGATCCTGTGACCTCGACCAGGTGCCTTCCTACTCCATGATGAATGATACAAAACGTGCCCTTGGCTGGGGCCTCTGTAAATCTGTTGACCGTTTATTGTTTGAGGGAAGGATAATTTAGTCATACCGCTCCATGGTGTTACATCATAGAGACGGTCACATACTAATTTGAATGTTTATCAGAGATAGAAAAAAAAGAGGGACTGTTTGAAAAGATGAAAAGGCAGGGCACTCAGGTTTGAAAAAAACAAACAAGCAAAGCGTGTCCTTGCAGCCTATATTGATTTTTATGAAGAGGGAGGTTATTAAAATTGCACGATGTACTCCATCCAAGGTTATTGATCAAAAGCAGAGACAGAGGGAATGGAGGTATTCTTAATTAGTCTACTTCAAAGAGGCTTATTGATATTGTTCTGTTAATGTTGTTAAATCTACTCAAACCTACAAATAATTGGCATCGCTAATATGACTGCTATGTACTATATATAGTCAGTCATCTTTTTTATTGTTTTCCTTAGATGAACAGTCCTTTTCTCTCTTTGTTGTAAGATTTCTAGATTAAATTAAAATGTGGTCATTTTGACCTCAAAAGACAAATCTCTTTTTTTCTCTTTCAGTGTTTGTCTCTTTCTATCTTCCTCCCTTTCTCTCTTTCTCTCTCTCTCACAAAATATTCTTACCCTAGTCTCTTCACACAGGTAATATCAAGAGTGAAGTGTTTTAGACTAAACAATAGCAACTTAAAATGTTTTGGTGTCAGTGTTGAAGACACTAGTCTAACTTGTAATGTTCTCTGTAATATTCTACTGAAATCTACTATTTCTACATATATATATACAGTATATTATATATGTGCTTGCATAATAAAAGATTTACTGAACCTATTTGTTTAAAAAAGTATTGAAAATGAACCAACCAAGCTGGTACTGGATATTGACTGTCTAGCCATATGTGCACTTCAATATATTTGCCTTTTGCACTCCTCTTTACTTAAACTAGGAAACAATGGCAACACCCCCAACCCCTGATCCAACTTGACCTTTCCTCTCTAACAATCAATTTAGTGAAAAATAATCTTTTAATGCCCTGAGCTGGAAATTGCCTCTGTGGCAAGAGAGGCGGCCGGAGGGGATTACCCGGAGTGAAGGTCGAATTTCCAAAGGTTTCTAAACAATAGCAGTGGCAGGGAGATAAAGTCAGTACACTCTCAGTGACATACAAAAGCGGAAACCCTCTTTGATGTGACTCAAATTGTACAATTTCTGTGTAGCCGAGGTTGACGTGGATTTGTAGCTCTACTTGAAGCATGAAAAGCTGCAACACAGACTTTAAATTACATGTATTTTCTTTTTGTGCATGGATCTTAAATTTACCTGGTCAAACGATATTTTTGTACTGGTCTGAACTCTTGCTTAATAATATTGGTCTTCTTTACTTAGTGCTAGATAACTTGACTAGAATGCACAATATTTGCCATACATCACCAACTTTATACTACAGACAGTTTTGTAGTCTCTTTAATCTTTTTTCAGCCTTATCCTATGGTGGCCAGCTCTGCTGAAGAGAACAAAAAAGGTATGTTAAAAAAGGAACCTTTTTGTTGTTTGTGACCTTGTCTTGTCCTAATCCTAACCCTAACCCTGTACTAATTTATGCTTTATGAAACATGTCCCACTGTTACACCCTTCGATCATAATTCTCCTTGAAGGCTGATGGAGAGATGTCCTTGGTCATGTCGCCCTGAGTGATGGCTCTTATGGGCTTCCGTGCCTGAAGTGAAGGCTCTCACGGGCCAGCCCAGCTCCCCGGAGTGAAACCACACAGAGCTGTTACACCATCTGGAAGACCAGAGAAGAGAAGAGGAAAGATGACTGGAGACATGCAGAGAGAGGAGGAGGAGGGAGGTAAGAAAAGAGGGACAAATGAGGCGATTAAAGCAGAGATGGGAGAGAGGGAGAAGAAGGAGAAAGAGGGAGTGGAGTCGGTTGGAGAGTGATAAAGAACAGAAGAGGTGAGACATGACTGAGTGGAGGAAAGCAAAATGGAGATGAAAAGAAGAGGAGGGGAGGAGGTAGAAAGGAGCGGAGAAGAAAAATTAGAATATGAATGTTGTGATGTAAGAGGAGAACAGAAGGGATATGGAAGGAGAGCAGAGAACAGTAGACCAGTGGGTGGGGAGAAGAGTGGGGAAGAGAAAAGGGGAGGAGAATTGAAGAAATTAATTAATGCAGAATAAAGAGAGGATGGAGAAGTGAGGTATAATGAGATAAAATAAGTTACCGTAATGTTCAACAAACCTTTATTAATCACCAATGGCGAGTGATTTTGAGTAGAAATTAATAAATGAAGGAAGGAAAATCACAGCTAAAACTCAAACTCTTAACTCTCCAGTTCCCAGCTGTGAAGGTAGTTGGAAGACTGAAAAATACATTTTTCTCATGCTGTTCAATTTGGGCCTATTGTTGAAAAACCGGTTTGAGAAAAATCAGTGGTGAACGGCAGGAGTAGTGGGAGAAAGAAGCACTTGATGGGAACGTGAGTAAATTGCTAAATAAAATGCAATAGATTCCCTTTCTTCTGAAGCCAAAAGAACAATTCCCCCCAGTATCACAGTACCAATTAACAACCAACAATGAGAAAGCCAAAAGGAGAAAACGACCGCCTTCTCTGAAATCCAAATTTTTGTATATCTACTTTAGGAAAAAATGCAATGTGTGTGGCAGCAGGTCACTGGCTAACATAGATAATGATAGGTTTGGTGATGTGGAGTCCATGTGTAAGTGTGTGTTTTACTGGATGAAGGACTGTAGGTGTGTATCTGTACACAGTAATGAATTGAGGTGATTAGTTTACATGGATTACCATCATTATTTCGATCCAAGCATTTCATTTTGCTCTTTTCCCATTCTCTCTTTTTGTTCTTCTTCATTCAATCTTTACTTTACTATTTTCCTCTAGTCTCATCTCTGTATTACACCTTTACCCTATTTCTACACTTATTTTTCCTTTGTCCCTCTGCTTGTCTAAGTTAATTAATTCCCTGCAGACTGAACACAGAGACAAACGTTTTATTTTACCCACACTGTAATCCCACCAACCCAAGTGTAACCATTTCACATGAAAAGTTCTCAGTCTTAAAACGAAGTCTCCAACTTTCTCTTACTTCACTCTTCCCTCATTTTGCCCTCATGTCTCCAGCCGTGATCTCCTGCCCTCCACTCCTCTTTGGCTGTCATCTCCCCTTAGCTCTAATGAACAGCCTGGTCAGGTCTCCCCACTAGGCAGACAAATAGTGCACGACTGGAGCTACACCCACCAGAGTGGTAGGCACCAGCTGCAGGCTGTACGAACCTGGTCATGACCGCACCGTTCTGGGCCTAACAAGCCTATATTAGTATGTATGTGTGTCATTCATTGGACCCTGCACCCTCCAGAGAAGGTCAATTTAAAAGGAATCACGTTTGGCTCTAGACATCTTCTGTACTACATAAAGACTCACTTGTGTGATCTTAGATGGACATGCACCCAGAGCACTTGCAAGTGTCAGGTAAGCATAAATGCACATTTTAGGACTGTTTCTAAATAATCAGTATTTGTTCATAAATAAACAATATCCCTATGGAGAAAGGTGTTGTTACTACCAGCACAGCTGTGATACAACGTTTGTCCTTGATATTCCTTTGCCTTTAGTACATCGTTGTATTTGATGGCCCAACTCTCAGACTGACACCATCTCTTTAGTTAGGGTGTCACAGAGGAAGTGTCAGTGTCAAAGACCCAGCTGTTTTCCTGTTTGGGGTCATCAGTGGTGAGTGGCATATCTCCTACTGGGGGATTATTGGACTTACGCAAGCAGAAGTGGGAAGGCAGAGGGTTTGCAAGATGATGCGTCTCACACAATGTGGGATCATGTACGCCCTGTTGTGGGAAAATGATTACCTTGCCTGTCAAAAATTGGAACAGGAGATATAGAACTTAACTTTGGTGTACTTCAATAGAGTGACAACGCATGGCAGTTGAAATAGTGAGAAGAGAAAGAAGAAGAAGAGACTATAAGGATTAATGGATGAATGGATGGATATACAGGACTGTGCAAAGGTGTTGGGCAGGTGTGAAGTCTTTAAGTTAGAAAAAAAAAATATACACAAATATAAGCGTTAATTGTTTATGATTTTTTTATTAATTCATAAAAGACAAAGTGAGGGAAAAGCAAATCTGTATCAAATCAGCATTTGGTGTGAGCACCCTTCGCCTTCAAAACAGCATCCCCTGCCTAAAACGTATGCGCAGTACTGTGTATATATATATCTATATATCTATATATATCTATATCTATATCTATATATCTATCTATGTATAATTAGTGAGGTAGAGAGAGAAATAGAGAGAGAGAGAGGGGTAGAGAGGTGGAGCAGGGAATATGAAAACAGGTAGATGATGAGAAATTTAATTGAGAAGCACAGGGGTCTTATCCATGTAATTAATTTGAAGTGGGGTTCGTTGCGCATATGAGCTATGGTCCGAATCCAGCATCTTATTGAGGGAGAAAGCTGTAAATTAATAGAGAAATGCTTTCGTCTGTCTGTCTGAAAAAAACTACCTTTGTGCAAAAAGAATTTTCCACTTCATTGTTTTCCTATTCTTCCTTGAAGAAAGGACTAGTCCAGGTAAATAACTTGGTAGGTCAAAGTAATCATTGGTAGGTTTTTTATTGGCTGTTACAGTGTACCTCAAAAGAAGAAGTGCAATTCAGCCTTCAGATTATGGGTTATTTGAGGCATTAAAGTCAAAATACATAACGAAATATTAAGGAAATTATCACTCAAACAATAATAAACCTATGCATATAATGTGAACTGTACAGCCTACTTGTAGTTGGATATGAGTCACGTTTGTCAATTTGTTTGATGAAGTAGAGGTAGAATATGTAGCACTTCGCAAAGTAATTTATTGCTTACTCTTGCGCAAATTGGCATACTAGCTAAGGAGTTCAAACTTCAAAATACATTTAGTATAATATATATTAATGCCTCAAAACGAAAAGATATGAACTTTTTATACTAGGGGCTTATTTACTCATGGTCTTTGTAAAAGCCTTTAAAAATGGTAACTAGGTCCAGTTTTATGCCAGCATCTGTTTATCAAGCTCAGCATCCATTTGCAGTAAATTATGTCTAATTAATGGCTTTTTACAATTACAGTCTAACTATTGTTTACCAGACCCAAAATAAAACAAACAGACATGGGCTTTTTTCCCCCGATGATTGCAGTTGTGTTGTTGAAAATTAATACATTTCTGATCGTTCAGCATGCAATGACCCCAGAGGCAGGTTGCTGGTTAGTATGTGTGATAGTAACACTGATAGACACTCAAGAGAACACTGTAAGCACACTGCAAAAGATAGGTCTTTATTTCTCCCTGCTTGTGACAGTACAAAGTTGAATAAGTGCAATTACATACTGAACTCCATCAACTAGCCACATACACACAGGTACATTCTAGCTAGACAGGGAATACACGCAGATATTAAGCACTCCAGGCAATCATGTCAATAAAAACATTTACAATTAAATCTACAAAGTATCTCAGAGAAAGAGAGCTGATGCGTTAGCAGTTTGCTGTAATTCATACTTTCATTCATTCATTATTCATGTATACATTCATACTGCAGATTAACACTCCCACTCTGACATACTTATAGTTTTTCACATTCCAGTACTGACCTATACCCGTACTGTGCTGGCCCAAATTATTCTCCTTCAGACTGCTCAACGTTTATGAATGAGCACAGTTAATTTAAAATGTAGTCAGTTTAGTGGTGTGAAGAACTACTCTGAGTCATTTCATTCAGATAGGACTACAATATACCACTACAATCAGAACAAGCATCAAAAATGACTGTTCATTACTTTACAGAACTTTTCAGCATTACCGTACTGAACTGTAGACCATACTTTACTTCACCGTATTCGTATCATGCCACACTGTACCATACTGTAGTGTATTGTACCAGACCATATTGTCCCATATTGTACCAAACTATATCATACTGTGTTGTACCGTACTATAATATTCTATACTATATCCAACTATGCCATACTGTATTGTACTTTGTTGACCACTATTATTTTGAACGTTATTGCAATCAAAAGTAACTAATAATCAGAGGCTACTTTACCATAGAAAGGGCTTAGCTGGGTCTGTGGCACTCACTATGCACAAGTTTCAAAATGAAGTAAATATTAAAACCTTATAACTAATTTACTTGATATTTAAATTTAATGTTATTAATATTAAAACTTGTAACCCCTCTAAAACAAGACATTACGTTGCACAATGATTACTTCAGATATTACAGTAAATTAACTCCTACTATACCGTAGCTTCCTGCTAAATGTGAAACATCTGCAGAAATGCTACACAAAAAATCCATAAAATTTGACTTCAAGTAGACGTTACTATTCTATCACCATATTGCTTCATCATTCATTTCTCTCTTTTCAGTCGCCTCAGACATCACAATATCAGTAGTTAAGCTAATTGTATTGCAGGGTGTGTAGTATACCTTCACCTAACACATGTTCACATAACAGCCTCATGATGAATAGTTTGGATCGGTTGTAAGTTTTCCACCACAAACTGTGGCCACAGCACTCACTAAATAATATTCAAAATGTGGATTTTATAAAAACCAGGAACCCAGTCCAATATATCTAGGGCTATTTATGTCTCCTATCAAAAAATCATATAATTCTCCTGTCTGATTTCCATGAGTTGGTTAGGACAGCCAAACATTGTGTTGACCTTTTATGATGGTTCCTGGTTACGTCCAACTAATAAACCATTAGGGAGGTTATTAGGTTTGAGATATAAATACGTCTTCAGCTAGCTACTCCAGACCTGGCTGACTTCACACACACAGTGCAAATGACACACACCAAGAAGATATTAATATAAGGTAATCTTTCATCTCTATTTGAGTCAAAGTCTCATTGATTCTCTTTTGTGGAACAGCTCGGTAAAACTGATAACAGAGAAGTGTGCTGTATATCTGCAGAGTTACATAAATGCATTTTTGTGTGAATGTGTCTGGGAGAAACTGTCCCTCAAATGTTCAACCTAGGATTCCCAGACAGACGTATTAAACCTCTAGGTGTGTTACTGGTCAGTTAGTCTGTGAGAGAGGTCAAAGGTTACAAAGCAGCTCAGCAGACAGACAGCATTCCTGGAATAGTTCTGATAAGGCAGAAGACAAGGGTTGTGTGTCCCCGGGGGCTGGTAATTGTCCATAAACTGTATGATTCTGCCTCTCCTCTCCCCTGGTTCCTTGTCTCCTTTGCTTGACTCGGCTTATTTGATCAGAAGCGTTTCTAAAAAAACATTAAGTCAAAAAATCAGTCAAATGCACAGTCTAGTTAATTAAAGCACAACATACAATACAATAAGAATGATGCAGTAAATTAGGGAATGTGTGTAGGAGGGAAGAGGAACCGAACAAAAGCAAAAAAAACAGATCTGGATCCAAAAACATGAAAACTACGTCATAGACATACAAATGTAGCAGAACAAGAGTCTTTACCCTATGACCATACTTAGATTTTCTCCTAAAATCGCACAATCCCCTAACACCACCACCACCACCACAGTGAAAGTCCAAGGATTCTTCACCCCAGGCCAACCAGTTTCCTTTGGGTCTGGCCCAGACATTTACAAGCTGGCAGCAGCCCCAATTAGCAGATGTACTGCCCCGTTTAGAAGGATGATGAATGCCCAAAGAACACGGTTCAAAGAGATGGTTAATGCCCAGAGACAAGTGAACTTTGCCCCTTGTACGTGGTGGGTGGAAGAGATAGAAGCACAGACCTGGGAGTGGAACAAGGTTTACAAGGCTCCGTATAAATCCATTATGATTAGAAAATTAAAATTTACAAGCTGCAGTTTATGTGGAAAGTGTCCTATTAATATCAACTACGCGTTGTCTTTTTTCCCCTGAATTATGTCTGTTTAAACTAAGCAATTCCAGCTACTCCTATGGAGGAGCAACCAGACTGGCAGAGTTCAGTTAGTCTGGAGCTGCAGTGTGGGAATTCCGCTTGTCTCCCTAATGTAGTTGGGCTCTAATACTGTGTGTGTTACCAGTTACATTTTGAACATTATGCTGTATAGCTTAAGCCCAGTGATGCAAAAAATATGGACAGACTATTTTGGTATCTCAGTTACAGAATGTCTCACCAATTTGAGTTTGTACACAGACAAGGGCATAGGCAAATAAATATTTCAGTGCAGAAAGCTTTTTACAGGGAAAATGGCTGCTATCTATGCTTCTAGGAACAGATGCGATGTTGAGGCTCTGAGTCCCAAAGGGCACCCATCTCTCCCTCTCTAAAAGTCAAAAGTTCAACAGCTTAAATCGTAAGCTCCATTTATCAAAACATTTTCTATATATTTTTTCTCTAGATTCAATGGCTATAATGATGATATTACCCACATTTAGCTTGCATAACAAAATCATAGTAATAAATTACTTTTACAAAATCGAGCCCACATAGGTATTCATCTCACTGCCTCTAAGTGACAGTTTATTTGGTTTAAATGAATCTAAAGGTAAATCATTGAAACCATAATAACTATTGGCATTATAATAATGTTATTACTAGGCCATTCTTAAGTATGCGTCACTCAGCCTTAACTCTTCATAAACACATTTGTATACATCCACAGATATTCCAATTGAAAGGGATGTTATGATAGCTTGGAAAACTAAAGTAAATGTTCTGTAAATGATTAATAGCGGAACAAAATGACATCTCATTGTGTCCTGCTATAAAAGATGATTGAATAACTCAGAATCGTTTCTATTCACAGCAGTTATTATTAGTGCCTAATTCAACTCCTTTCAAGTCTCAGTATTTTAAACTACCCCCTTTAACCTACATCACTCAACTGCTTTCATCTCCCAGACCCCACAGCAAGAGTGTATGTGGGTGTTTGTGTGTGTTCTGTATTTATCTGTCTGTGTATGTGTGTGTATGTGTGTGTGGCTGTGTTCTGTATTTATCTATGCATGTATGTGTGCATGTGTATGTGTGTGTATGTGTGCGTAAGCTCTCACATAGAAAGATAACTATTCATGTAATCTCTCATGACGTTAATGAAAAATTCCTTTAAAAAAAACAGAAAAAAACCCAGTTATTTCTGTCAGAGGCATTTCATGTTGAAAAGAAAGGACAGAAAAACGCTGCCGGATAGAGCGACGCACTGTTGTTAACTGTATTTTGATGCCACTGTTGAAAATTATAGTGGTGCGATCAAAATCACACAGGTGCAAAGAGCTCACTAAAGATTGAGATTTTTTGGAATCTTTAGTAAAATATGTTCCACATACTTTTTTATAAGATAAACCAAAACTGTATGACATCTCAGTGATGGATATTTAAGAATACAAATGTCACAAGTAGACATTTAATCCTATGACTATGCATTCCTAGGTGTTGTTTTGCACACTTTCCAGTAGCCACTTTTCCATTGTGAATGCACACCAGCTCACGGCAGGCATGTTGATTGTCTCCATCTCTTCAGTTAGACATTCAACCAGCCATGTGGAATAAACTAAACCAAACATTTATACGCATGATTGAGTCTGCTGTCTAACTTCACAAAGGGGTTCCCTACTCTCTTCCCCTTTCTATCCTTCTTTCTTCTCTTTCTCTCTCTCTCTCTCTCTCTCTCTCTCTCTCTCTCTCTCTCTCTCTCTCTCGCTCTCTCACTTTCTCTAAGGCTCTTGTCTAATTTGACTGACTGTGAACAGGAATATTGTATTCCTACTCCATATGAGCTTGACCACCTGCCTGCAATGAATCCTTTCTCATCTTTCTCCAGCAAGCTCATATGAGATGTGACTGCCTCCATAACTGTGTGTGTGTGTGTGTGTGTGTGTGTGTGTGTGTGTGTGTGTGTGTGTGACTGGAGATAGTAGATGGTAGATGGAAAAGAGGAATGGAGAAATAAGAGACGCTGGGAGGGATGAAGGTAATGGGTAGATATGGCTTGAAGAATTAGGAGAGTATGGTCATAAGATATTACAATGGCAGGGGCAAAGGGAAAGAGAGTTAGAAAAGAGGAGGGAAAAAAGGCAAAGAAACACACGAGGGCGGAGAAGGAAGACGGGGTGGTAAATGGAGGAGGAGAAGTGGGCTTTGGCAGCGGAGTGGATAAGTAGCCGTGGAGAAGAGGGAGAGGTCCTGCTCCATGGACCATGACATTTGACCAGGAGGGCGTCCATGTGGCTAACACCTGCTGTTTGACATGGAGAGGTTGCCGGTTCAAATGCCTGGCAGCTGTGCCTTTGGTGCCACGGCAGATTAAACCAGCTAACTGAGACAGATGGAGAAGAGAGGAGGAATGAGTTGGGGGAGACATGGGAGCTGGCACTAGAGGCAAAAAAAACCTGATGCAGATTGCCAGTGTTGTCTGACACAAATGTGAGCTGTGTCTTTCGTTAATTGTTTGTGCATATTTAAACGTGTGTGTGGGGTGTGTACGTGTGTGTGTGTGTGTGTGTGTGTGTGGGGGGGGGGGGCGGCGGTATGTGTGTGTTATGCATTGTGTATGTGTGTGTAGGTATGTGTGTGTTATCAATCGTGTAGGTGTGTGTGTGTGTGTGTGTGTGTGTGTGTGTCTGTGTTAAATAGAGTGTAGGTCATACCCACCAGGCTGTGGAGGTGTGGCAGGTGTGTATTGAGGATGATGAGGACGGGCTCTGGTGCCCCTGGGTCTCCCCTCCTCTGAGGCTGTGTCTGTGGTGCTGGAGCTGGGAGAGCGGAGGCGGCGGAGGGGCAGCGCCCTGCTGGAGGTGCTGGTGGTGCTGTGGAGCCAGGGGAGGCCCCATGGGGCCAGAGCCTGCCAGTATCCCCAGAGACATTTCTCCTTCCTGTGCATGGCCAGTTCCGCTGTGCCACTGGCTACGAGCCTGTTTCAGCCAACGGCCCCCTGAAGGATCGCATCACGTGAAATGTTACCATAATGTCATTGGGTTTTTGTGGTGGTGCAGTGGCTCAACATGCATACCCAGAAATACACTTGGTTTGAAAAAAACACAATGCCATACCTAGTCCCCACTTCTCCAAGTAGACTCGACAGAGTTCATAGTTCATTGCCGAGTAGTAAAGGAAGTCGAGTGCGAGGAGAACCATGACAAAGAACCCATAGATCCACACTCCAATCAGTGCTGTGTAGTTGCTACAGGGGGCAGGGGGTGGAGTGGAGGGAAGGTCCGGGTGAGGTAAGAGAAGAGAAGAGAGTGGGGATGAGAGAGGAAAACAGAGTTAATGCCAGACATTGGAGTCAATAGCTGATCTCGTTAACCGGTGTACTGTATGCACTCAGGATGCACAACACAAATTGGCTATTAGCTTTTGTTCTTGCGGTGCATTAGAAACCACAGACACCGATCTACACTAACAGCTGATTCACCTCTACTGGGAAAAGCCTGAGAAAGGGAGCAGGAGAGGGTACGAGGTCTATAGAGGGGGGAGGGGGCTGAGAATAGCTGATAGACAGACAAAGAAAACAAGGATGGAGGCAGAAGAGAGAGAGAGTAGGACAGCTAGTGTGTGTGTGTGTGTGTGTGTGTGTGTGTGTGTGTGTGTGTGTGTGTGTGGGTGGGTGTGTGTGTGTGGGTGTGGGTGTGTAAGACGGATGTTCTGTGCCAGTGTAAATGGACCTTAATTCCTCTCTGCTTAAATCAATTGCACCAATTAGAGGGAAGGTCAGTGCGCCACGAGATAGACCCGAAGTGCCTTAATTGGATTCCATTCGCCACGGAGATTGATTTGGCAGGATGTGGGGAAAGAGGGGCGAGGCATGGGAAGAGAAAAAAGGGAGCGTGGGTTCGGGGGATTGTTGAGAGTGAGAGGTGAGGAGGGCCAGGTCGCAGGGGGCAGGTTACATCAGGTAAAACCTCTTGGAGGAGACAATAAAGAGAGTTTATTACTCAAGAGTAGGAGCGAGAAGGAGAAAAACAGACAGCGAGAGGGAATGGTCCAGAGTGAAGTGGAAAAGAGAGGCAGCAACAGAGTGGGAGAAAGAGAGGTAGAGAGAGAGACAGAGAAAGAGAGGTAGCGAGAGACAGCCAGCGAAAGAGAGGTAGAGAGAGAGAGAGAGAAAGAGAGGTAGCAAGAGACAGCCAGAGAAAGAGCGCTAGCGAGAGAGAGAGAGACAAAGAAAGAGAAGTCGAGAGAGAGTCAGAGAAAGAGAGGTGACGAGAGAGCCAGAGAAAGAGAGGTCGAGAGACAGAGAAAGAGAGGTCGAGCGAGAGCCAGAAAAAATAGAGGTAGCGAGAGCCAGAGAAAGAGATGTGTAGAGAGAGGTAGCCAGAGAAAGTAAGGTAGTGAGAGAGAGAGCCAGAGAAAGAGAAGTAGAGAGAGCCAGAGAAAGAGAGGTAGCGAGAGACAGAGAAAGAGAGGTCAAGAGAGAGCCAGCGAAAGAGAGGTAGAGAGAGAGCCAGAGAAAGAGAGGTAGAGAGGCAGAGAAAGAGAGGTCGAGAGAGAGAGTCAGAGATAGAGAGGTGGCGAGAGAGACAGAGAAAGAAAGGTCGAGAGAGCCAGAGAAAAAGAGGTCGAGACAGAGAGAGCCAAAGAAAGAGAAGTAGTGAGAGCCAGAGTAAGAGAGGTAGAGAGAGAGCCAGAGAAAGAGAGGTCGAGAGAGAGCCAGAGAAAGAGAGGTAGAGAGACAGAGAAAGAGAGGTCGAGCGAGAGCCAGAAAAATAGAGGTAGCGAGAGCCAGAAAAAGAGATGTGTAGAGAGAGGTAGCCAGAGAAAGTAAGGTAGTGAGAGAGAGAGCCAGAGAAAGAGAAGTAGAGAGAGCCAGAGAAAGAGAGGTAGCGAGAGACAGAGAAAGAGAGGTCAAGAGAGAGCCAGCGAAAGAGAGGTAGAGAGAGAGCCAGAGAAAGAGAGGTCGAGAGAGAGCCAGAGAAAGAGAAGTCGAGAGAGAGCCAGAGAGAGGTCGAGAGAGAGCCAGAGAAAGAGAGGTCGAGAGAGAGCCAGAGAAAGAGAGGTAGAGAGAGCCAGAGAAAGAGAGGTAGAGAGAGACAGAGAAAGAGAGGGAGAGAGAGAGCCAGAGAAAGAGAGGTAGAGAGAGCCAGAGAAAGAGAGGTAGCGAGAGAGAGACAGAGAAAGAGAGGTCGAGAGAGAGCCAGAGTAAGAGAGGAGAGGCTCACTAAGCTTCAGTATAGTCCCTAGTGAGTTGAACCAATCAGGGTGTGGGGCGTGAAATGACATTTTTATGCCTCTATCCCCTCGTGGAACCAACACACACAAACACACTGGCGGGCACACACATTCACACCTTATGTAATTCATAAAAACATTGACCTGCTTCGTCAGCCCTTCTAGTACAGGGCTTCGATTATTGATGTGCCATTTTATTAATAACCCAGTTTGGAATGTTCTCTTTGAGCGAACATTTCCTCACAAGGCCGCGTGTCTGCACGTGCGTGACAGACCCTGACAGGGTGTAAAGGATGAGGCTCCAATCAAGCAGACTGAGAGTGGCTTGGTGTATCAGGCTCTTTCGTGCCCATGTGAGGAGATCTGTGTGTGTGAGTGTGTGTGTGTGTGTGTTTGTGTCCGTGTGTCCGTGTGTCCGTGTGTGTGTGTGTGAGAGAGTGTGATACTGTGTGAGTGAGAGTGGCTTAGTCTATCAGGCTCTGTCATACCCATGCTAGGTGTGGATGGATTTCACAGCCAAGGGGAAAGGAGCCTCTTTAGCGACAGATGCAGATGCTTATCTGATGCTGCAGAAATCTCATCTATATTCATAAGGATCTCCTAAGTGTTAGAGAAACAAAAGCAGGCCGTCCGCAAAATCAACTTTGCGAAACGGGACGAGATCTGACCAGATGAAATAAAAGAGAGGTTTCGTCTACGGAGTGTGTGCGCTCCGCGCTGAACTTTATAATCAAGACATCAGTTGATGTGCAGCTGAAGTGAGGTGAATTGTTTGTGCAGTAGTGTTGCCTGTTTCCTTTGGTTCCAGTCTGTGCTCACCTCTCTCCGTGGTCGCTGTAGGGGTAAACATCAACACAGTGATGAGGGGGATTATAGCCTCTGGAAGACCACTGTGAAGATAGCTGGATCTGTGTGTGGTTGTGTGTGTGTGTGTGTGTTTGTGTGTCTGCCGAACTCTGACCTGCTCCGGCTTAATAGCCGGCAGAAATTATGGGTTGGGAGAGAGATAAACAAAGACACAAAGAATGGAGACACACTTAGAGGGAAAGAAAGTGCCAGTCAGGGAGATAAAGAGGAGAAACAGTGATAGATAAAAAGAAAGTTAGACAGAGAGAGAGAGAGAGAGAGAGACAGAGAGAGAGAGAGAGAGGGAGAGGGAGCGAGAGAGGGGGGGGGGTACTAGAAGCAGAGAGAGAGATGGACTTAAGAAGAGAAAAGAGAAATGGACAGTGACAGAGAAACCCAGCAGACTACTCCTGACTCAGAGCAGACAGCAGCACTTAAGAGCCGTGTCCTAAAACGCCTCTGAAACGTCTTTTCAGAACACACCCAAGGCAAAGTGTTTGTTGGGAGCTAGCTTCCTCCGCTCCCTTAAAAAGCTCTCAGGCTGCTGAGCCTCTTGTTTACATACTCTGCTTCCTTTAGGAAAGCCTTTTCAAACGCCAGATATTAAATTGAAGTAGCCAAACTTATAGAGGCTCTCATCAGTTACTGGACATGCTGACCATAAATTAATTTTTCTTCATATTGATGGAGTTGTTTCAGAAAGTAGATACAGTTTGAAGTGAACATCCTCCATATTCAGGAAGGAATATTATTTAGTGTGCTTGTTTTGAAAAGTATTGACCCCTTATGACAGGCCATGCAACAACTTTAAACATGTGTTAATGATTATAAATGAATTATCTAAACATGAGATATTGTGCAAACGAATCACAGTGTTTACATAATTACTGATGGGAGTTCCATAACATTCAAATAAGACTATGACTGTAGTCTCCTCTTAGTATGATGGGACTTTTTTAGAGTATAACAATAACAACTTTAATTTAATAGCACCTTTTGAGTAACCCAAGGACACTTTACAAATAAAAGGAATCATTAAAGTTAAAACTTTTTCTTTTTCTTATTTGAAGTAGTAAATAAATAATCAAACTACATTGAGTTCAAATCAGTTCAATAAATTCAGTCATAGGCTCGACCAAACATGTATGTGTAACCGCTGGGTAATTCCCCTGAATTAGAGTATGTCACTTTAAGAATATATACTATAGTTTGATTGTGTGCATCCCTCCACAAGAGGTGTGACAGACTAGCCTGCTATGTTAGGAATGTTTTACTTTTATCTACCTCTGATTGGGAAATATTAAGAGACATCACGTTTCCTAAAATATGATTGGTGAGCTTTTGAATTGTGTCGCTTTAGCGCCATGCTGGTAAATAAATAGCATTATCAATATCACACTGTGTTTTAGATATACTGTCGCTGTCACAAGAAATGCGGTAACAATTAGTAAATTAAATTCCAAAGTGAACATTGATTTGTCATTCGAGAATTTACTTTTTAATTTTAATGAGGCAAGGTTATTGCGTACACTAGGACATGTGAAACTAAAAGTCAAATGAACACTGCTTTTTCATTTTAAATGTTGGCATACATTGGCTGTACACCGGCATGAAAACGAAAATACAAACAATTCTTTTGCATTTTGATTTTAATTATGTCTAAGATTATGTGAACATGACTTGAAATCGAAATTGCAATCCCATCATTGCTTTAACATTTTCGAGTTTGACGTTTCATTTGAATTTTGCCCGCTATACTTCCTATCTATAATTGGGCTGTGACACTTATATACTGTGATACTTTTACTCATAGTATTACTCAATGTATCTAGCTGTTTAATTGATATCTTAAAGGAACTGTGTATGTACTTATATCTGGTTTACATTTCTTTATTGTGAATAAATATAATTGTGTTCTACTTACCTAAACCTGTGGTTTAATATAGGTACTTTAAGAACACATTGTTTATTGTGATAAGGTCAATGGTTAAAATCACAAGTTAATGTGTAAATGTGACAATTAATATAATATTCAATATTTAACCTAAGAGTAAAAAGGGTAACACAATTGATCATTTATTGGGTTGTTATTTCGAGAACTCAGGGCGCTGTATATAATTGTCAATTGC
This sequence comes from Galaxias olidus, assembly GCA_026901105.3. NCBI lineage: Eukaryota > Metazoa > Chordata > Actinopteri > Galaxiiformes > Galaxiidae > Galaxias > Galaxias olidus. The sequence continues at coordinate 47,090 of JAPMUY010003483.1, forward strand.
AGCGAGGGACAGGGTTACACACGTGTTTAGGCGCCCTTTAAAAGTTTCAAGATAATCTGCATTTCGTATCTCTATGAGGAGGGAGTTCCAAAGGGTAGGGGCCCCCAGAAGTCTGCAATCAGGTGTGGGGGATGTAGAGTAGTCACATGTCAGCATATGTGTGTGCGTGCGTGTGTGCCCTGCAGGAGTTAGATATTACTAACTTGTGTGTGAAGCCTTCAGGGCTGGTAGTGAGGTTGAGCTGCATGACGTTTTGAAACTCGGTCTCGTTGCAGCAGTACTTAAAGGCCGTGTTGTTATGGTGACAGCAGAACACGTAGGTTTTGTTGTCCGAGAGGCGCGGGCAGTGGAAGCCGAAGTGGTAGTGCCCCTTGTGGTCAGAGTAGGGCTCGCACACACGGAAGTGTGCCGAGAGAGCTGGGGTCAAAAACAGACAAGAAGAGCATGTGAGTACAAAGTTGGTGTGTTAGAACATTAGTGTGTATGTGTGTGAAGTGTTTTTTACCCCCCAAAAAGTTACTAGATAAAAAAATATATATAACATGTGTAATAACAACATTATGATGGCCAAGATTTTGACAAGGACCTTGTCATCTAGCATCAAATCCTCCTGTGATACCAATGTGTTTTTTTGTAGTGAGCAGGGGACAGACCGCACACAGGATATTAAGATATGAGGTGAATGAGGCAGAGACAAAGAGAGTGAGCCGTGGTCCGACAGGCAGGACTTCCTGGTTACTGGCTTCTAACTGAACTCCAGGACTTTGACTGACGTTTTTGATCACCTCGTCACAACCCCACAAAGGCTCAGAATAGACTTACACGAAACGTACTGGAGCTTCACACATACACACTCGACACATGCAACACAAATGAACACACGCACACACACACGCTCCTATCTGTCCAAAGCAGAGGTCTAAGCGAGACTAGGCTATAATTTGCATATAGATGAGCGTTAACTGGAAAAAAGGATGGATGGGGAGAGACAGATAAGTAGCGCTGACATAAGAATGTTAAAGTATCTCTATCACCTCCAGTGAGATGCTAACACACTAACCTCTAATACATAGCAGCAGCCTATTTTGTAGCACAAGGCCAGAACAAGTTTGTATAGCTTACCTGGTTACATAGAGTAAATGCAGCTGATCCAAAAGAATCTATAGCACAGGAAACTATTTATTGTTCACCTCATATGACCCCTATTAAGACCCACATAGCTGGTCAATCAGCTGCCAGAGTGACTCAGATGAAAAGCTCTAATTGGCTGAATAAATCATGGAGGTTGAGAACAGCTGCCAAGGCCTCTCAGTGTTGACCTATGACCTCATGGAGAGGTCTAAGTTACTGGTAGAAGTTATTTGGCAGAGAGCAAACTAGGCATTAGTCAAGCAAATAGGCAACTGGAACAAGGAAGCAACTCAAGTCTCTTGAAGGTTTTAGAGGAAAAATAGAAAAGCAAAAGAAAGAAAAAGCATATGAAATGAGAAACACCTGGTTGGTAATTTTTCAGCCATTTCCTCCTCACGCACGGACACACACACACAAGCCCGCACACGCACACACAATCGCACACATTTGTTTTTCTTTTTTTGTTTCTTCTCCATGGCATTAAAATCAAAAGTTTCAGTTGCTGGCTGGTTGCTAGTAGTTAACACCTAACATCTAAGATGTAATGTAACAGCTTGGTTCAAACCAAATCACACAAGCAGTAAAATGTTTTTGTATCTCAGCAGGATTTTCTGAAGATGAAATGAAAACAGAGCACAAAGACACCTGTTTGGAGCGCCAAAGATGAGGAGAGCCTGTCTGGCGAGTCTCCATTCAGTTTGTCTGTAAATTACTACTGACTTTGCTAAGTGGGCGCTATTAGCCCGGGTAACTGACAGACTAGGTCAACGTGCACCTAGACACATACTGAACCAATTTAGAACCAGGCTAAAGTGTGCGTTTTCTGTGTTTCTTCACTCCCTAAAAACTTAAATGCTTCTACTTGCCAAACTCCTGGGCACCTGTCCACTTCTCTAACCACACGTAGGTATATGGCCACAAACACACATACACACACACACGTACACACGCACACACACACACACACACACACACACACACACACACACAAACACATTCTTGTTCACTTTCCATCTCACCTATGAGTGCACACCCACACAAACCCACATAATCGAACGCACACACCTAGAGTGAGCCAGCAGGGTTGTTAGTTCTCTCCGTTGTTGTGTTCATATTGTATTCCAGGACCAGAAGTCTCACACCTTTCACACAAACACACACCCTTACACACTCACTCCTAGCTGGCTACCCTGTCGGGAAGGGCTGTTATGATTCCATAATTCCATAATAGTGCCAAACGGCTCTCTCTCTCTCTCTCTCTCTCTCTCTCTCTCTCTCTCTCTCTCTCTCTCTCTCTCTCTCTCTCTCTCTCTCTCTCTCTCTCTCTCTCTCTCTCTCTCTCTCTCTCTTATTCCCCCCTCTCTTTCTTTTCCTCCCTCTCTGGTCTTTGTTGTCTCAAACTATCACTGTGATTCATCCTTTCTTTAAACTTCTCTGCCTCTTCCTCCTTTGTCCTTTTTTATTTTTCTCTTCTGTGTTCCTCTCTCATTTGTAAAACACACCGCTACAGTACAAGCACATGAACACTCATCGGCTTAGCACCAATAAACTGTATGCGTTAATAGGGTATTTTGAGTTATTAAAAAGACCACATGTTTCAAATTGAAATCTGTCCTTAAAAGACCAGGGAGAGACTTTTTTGAGTGAGTGTGTGTGTGTGTGTGTGTGTGTGTGTGTGTGTGTGTGTGTGTGTGCAGCTAACACACAGACATGATAAGATACACTGCTGCTCTAGGGAGAATTGACTTTTACTGCGCATCGATCACTACCCAGGATGTCTCATAAATATATGGTGAGCAGGCCACTGAACAGGACCAAAGCAAAGGGTGCCCCCTATTAAAGTCAAGTGATGAAGGTTAGTCAGAGGTAGAACAAGATCAATAGGGCTAATTGAAAAAGCTTTTTTTTCATTTTGACAGTCTAATCAAGTTGAATCTACAAGAAAAAGGAAATGAAGAGGCAGTGTAGCTGCAAGTGTTTAGACAACCAATCACACATCTAGAGATTTGGATTGAAATGGAATAAAATTATCCAAAGTAAATAACTAAAAGATTAAATAGATTTTGGGCGATCATTTTAGATTGGAAATGTTTGAGACAAATCCCATTTTAATATGAAGTGCCGGGTTGTGACATGAAACTTTACCAGCAATTGCCTCATTCTTCATGTCGATTGTAAGTTACTCAGGGCATTTTCCCCTATAATGATAGACCTTCACCCCATCAGCCTGTAGAGGTTCGCTCACACTAACAGCTGTGTCAACTTCTTTAAAAGGCCATTTCGACGTGTTTAATACACACGCCATTAAACCGATTGTGTTCACAAAACCGATTTGACACGATGGAAGGATCCCCATTTAACCCGCCATGTGACACCATGTAATACAATATTTCCGTGTAGATCAAATAAATCACACTTGAATCCTGCCATGGAGAAGGTGCATACAGTACCTTTTGTACTGGAATCCTATTTTTTGTATAGCCTGCTACTACAATGTTTCTATTTGTTTCTACAACGTGCTGTTACACATTTCGTTTTTACAATGTAATTGACTGAATAGTAATTTGTGTTTTTATCCAACATGTACCTTCTCAATGCAATAGAAAGACAGATGGATACTTCAACGTTCAAATGAGAAAGTGGAGCGAACGGAGGAGTCCCGTACCTGCGGTGGACAGCAGTAGAAAGACGACCGCCTGGGTGTGACGTGACCAGCGGTGGTTCATGGTCATCTCGGGCTCCACATGGAGGGATGGGATAGGCTATCACGGCCGGCGATGGGGGTCTGCAGTCTGCTCAAACGCTTCGGCTGTAGCTGGCCAACAGGCCGGCAAACCTTTATGGCAGGGGACGGCGCGCCAGAGCTGGGGTCTGAGGTTCAACCGCTGGTCCAGTAGTTTACGACTTGCTTCAGCTGACTGGGAGAGGCTCATAACCAGAGCTGGGATGTGTTGTTTCAGATGGTGAGCTCAGCTGCTGATCTATAGTTATCTGCCAGTTTAATAAGTCGCTGGAGCAGCTGAGCTTGTTGAACAGCCAGTCATCTTGATGAGGGAGATTCCTCTGTCCTTACGGCTGAGTCCGCCTGCGGGCACAACAAAACAGCAAAACAAACAGTTACACACACTGCATGTCATGAAAGCGAGCAGTTTAAAAAAACGCACAGCAAGTAGAAATCAACTGGCCTTTCCTAAGGTGAATAGGCCGTTTCAATCCGTAAACAACTCTTCTTGAATGGAAGGAGGAAGGCGTGCCCTTGGATTGTCATTTGACCTGTGAGTGGTCTGCGTTTTACAAGCGTGTGTTGTTGCTGTAAGCGTCTCTCTGTGTCTGTGTGTGTGTGTGTGTGCGTGTGTGTGTGTGTGTGTGTGTGTATAAGTGTGTGTGTGCCATCGTCCTCCAGAGACAGGAACATGTCCCTGTCACACGCAGCCACTCGGCCACAGAACGTGGGGATGCAGCGCCACCAATCAGAGGCGTGCGGGGGGAGCGCCAGCAGGCACTGTCGAAATCAGGTGAAAGACGAAGCGGCGCGGGGAAAACATATGCTGCTTGTTTACCAGGAGCTCGGAAGCAATGTGTTCACCTGCCACGGAGGGAAAATCTTTACCTGACTGATGAGGGAGGAGGCAACCCTCCCAGCAGGAGCTTTCAGACATTTCAGTGTTTGGGCTTTCCCTCTTTGCTACCTCCATCAAACATATTGTCCACCGCACTGCCATTCTATGGCACACACACACACACACACACACACACACACACACACACGTGCGCACGTTGTTTCTCCTTTCTTCTGTTAGTTCCCTCGGCAATTGCTTGTAGGTGTGAGGCTCTGTAGTGTGTGGTTATCTATGGACAGCCTTTGTCCTCTGTGAACCTGGAACACGTGTGCACACAAATACACACGTTGTCTCTCGCTCTCCCTCTTCTCATCTCTCTTTTTCTCTCTCCCTCCTCATCTCGCTCTAAGACATACACACACAAACACACGCGTTCTGTGGGAAATCTGATATGGATATAGAGCAGCAGTAATGAGAGGAGCAGAAGTGATGCAGAACGTCACTATGGTAATACACCTAGGCAGGAAACCACCGGTGCTCATCTCAAACTGTGTGCATGGGTAAGTGCGTAGGTTGGTTTCTCCCACCAAAGCATGGGCATACACACACACACACACACACACACACCAAATGCAACGGACGAGGAACCCAAAAACCTTTGACGAAAATATCATTATAATACAATCATCGTTACAGTATCACCATTGTAAGGCTTATCTGACAAACACTCATGTACGCCAGTAACTAATGAGAGGTACTATGGCTGAGTTGCAGGGAGCCAGAAAAAGTCAGCTCCTTTTGCAGTCTGTTTCATTCTGTAGGGCAGCCTCCTTACTCATTCCATCATGTATTCGTGTATGTGTCTGAGTGTGTGTGTACGTGCGTGTGTGTGTGTGTGTGTGTCTGTGTGTCTGTGTGTGTCTGTGTGTGTCTGTGTGTGACTAAGACAAGATGGACAGGCTACCCTGGAGCGACAAAGCTGCTAGTGTTGTGCTGTGTAAACCAATCACAACTTAGCTGACTGGTGTGTCAACACACACACACGTATACACATTGTAACACATCCTCTCACATGTACACTCACATGCGTGCTCAAACACACACATGAACAACCACATAGACACACACACACACACACACACACTCACACACACTTTGTGCATTGACTGCATGGCTCCATTTTTATTTATATCCCAAAATGTCCTGTTCTATTCAAAGCAATTATGCTATAATAACAATAAACCCTCCGAAAAAAGGACATATAATTAGGTCATAATTGCTCCAGTATTTGAAAACAAAAAAAAGGGCATTTTACAGATTTTCTGACTTTTCTATTATCAAGGAACAATAAAAAAGCAATACAATGGCCTCTTGTCTTAAATAAAAATTGAAGTTTTAGATGTTTAAACTGTGTTGCTTACGTTGGTTGAGCAGTCCTAAATGATTTCGATTAGAATGACCTACATTGCTTTTTATTAACTTCCAAATGAAACATGTGCAGTTGGACGTTTTACAAAGCCCAGTACATTCCCATTATTAAGCCTGTGCAGTGGTGACACACTATTTAAAATGTCAAGGTGTCTTCCCAACACACACAATTTCTCTTTAAAATTGTTGTTGGTGATGGTTTTCAGAAGCCGCGCCAGCGTGCCTTTTAAAATTGTGCATTGGTTTCTCTTGGCAAGACAGAGGTCATTATTCTCCCGAGTCCAGACAGATCCCCTCTAAATCAGACTCTGCTGCTTTTATAATCCTATCATTTCAGGGCGTGTATGATTTAATGGTTAGTCATGTTCTCTGGAGCTGGGTACGCCATATGTTGGCTTCGGATCACACGACCAGGAGTGGTTAGAATCTAATCGTGTCGGATTGGAAATCCTATTTCTCGCAAGCCATTTAACGTTTATCTAGACTGCACATCGGTCTGTTCTAACATGTTCACTTTGTAACGGTCGTTGTGATAAACAAAGACACCTTTCAGAAACATACAAGCGATATTGCTTATACAATTCAGTGGCGGTGTAAGCGATCGCTTGTCGATTCTACATACTCCCCGGCTCTAAAAGGACATGGCTGTCCCCTCTCCCCAATCACCTGCAGGTGTAATTACAGAGTGAAGACCTTCATTGAGGTTGCCGTATCAAAGGTCACAGGCGGGCAAATGAGAGGACCCGTTGGTATCGAGGAGGTTGCCATGGATACAGTAAGACACTAAGCCTGCGAGAGCAAAGGCAAGGCCTCATACATTTACCATTAAGATCGGCATCATTATATGTAGTATATGAGTGAGTGTGTGAGATAGCGGGCGGTTGGGGGATGGAAATCAATGGAAGTGTGTGCGTGCGTGTGTGTGTGTGTGTGTGTATGTGCGTGCGTGTGTGTGTGTGTGTGTGTGACAGAAAACTGCAGTCTCTCCTATTCAGCACCCAGATAAATAACACGTCTTACTCAGCTTTGAAAGTACAGCAGAGGAGAAATACAAAAGGATTACAATAGGGAAGAGAAGAGGACGGAAAACAGAAAGAAGAAAGGAAGCAAACAATATGCCATGTAGCAGATGGAGAGGGGCTTACTGTTACCTTGGAAACCTAAAGAGAGATAAGAAAGGTTGGTCTGTCTCGTAATAACAGTGTGTTTGTGTCTCTGTGTTTGTGTGCGTCAGGGTGTGTGTCCGTGTGTGTGTGTGTGTGTGTGCGCACGTGCGAGCGCGTGCGAATGTGTGTGTGCATAAACAAACAAACAAAGATGGCTAGCTAAATTGAGCTTGAATGTAAGTGCTATTTGTAAGGCTCTGCTGAGTTCTGTGATCAGTATCTCTGCTAAGACAGGAAAGGACACCCTTTGCTGTTTGATAGCGCAATAAAGTTCCCACAATGAAGAGACACTGTGTTTATGCAAGACACTGTGAAAAGGGAAACCAAATGAGAGATTAAGTGTGCCTATCTGCAGAATGGGTGTCTTTCTAAATATCGGTTGTGGGCCCGCATGCATGTTTGTCTAGCTTTTAAGGAGAAATCTTCATCCGTGCCCCTCCTTTGTCAGCCGCAAAGAAAGGTTTCTTCTTTTTCCTTGTCAGTCTTTGTTAACTCTGCCATAAACAAACACCAATTACTAGCCAACTGTTCACTGTCATGAGGCCTTTCATCCTTCCACATCACTGTGAGAGGACCCAGCCTACACTCGGAGCAGCACAGAGGCTCCCTTTAACCATCTCAGTGGGGAACAAGGAGCTGTCTGCTGATGTACACTGTGTGCGCGTGCGCGTGTGTGTGCGTGTATGTGCTTGTGCGCTTGTATGTCTTCGAGAGTTCTCTGTGGAGACCTAAGTACTCCGAATAGATGAAATGTAAATAAATCACATCAGACACCCCATATAGGGTCTGAGAGAGGAAGAGGGGGAGAAAGTGAGAGAGAGATAAAAGGGAAATGCAAACCAAGTTGGCATTCGTATTGAAACCATCGTCTTACCACCTATGGTGCTTTTAGACCTGTCTATGGCCAACAAAATGTCAGCAGCTTGGCGATAAACTAATAACCATAACCAAAACCTGTCGGCTACACCAGAGGCCAATCCTTCTTTGCACTTTACATAGTATGCACAGTGTATGCTGTATCAGTGTCAATGTTAACTATATCTTTTCCCAACCTTGAAAGGTATAACGACTCCCGAGTGCCAACGAATGGCTCATGTATGTGTGCAAACTGCGTGTGACCCAAAGGTGGTTATAGTAGAAGGACCCTTCTCATTGACTGGATGGCAAAGTCTCTGTGATTGCTGTTTCTAAAATGTCGCCCATCGTTTTTGCTTTTCTCTTGGCCTGAGTGGATAGCCTTAATCTTCTCCAATGATCAATGCACAGTGCAGACAAACACGTACACATGCACACAAACACAGACCAGACGTGGGCAATAAAGGTTGGGATGTGGCTGACTAAAGCAGTTGCCGCAGTAACTACCCTGCTGCTGTTGCAAATTTTGAAGGCACGTGTAACTTTTCAGTAAACATCTACACCATAAAAGGCTACTAGTGTCCAGTTAAATGTGTACGCATGTCAATTAAGGAAATTAAGTATTGTGTTTTCAGGATCATTAATTCTCTCAGGATCATAAACTACTGTAGACATAATGGAATTGTGTTACAGGCCCTATAATTGCTTTGTATGTGTGTGTGTGTGTGTGTGTGTGTGTGTGTGTGTGTTAGTTCTTCAGCATAGAAACACACACACATACATGATTGGTGATCGTGATAACAGATGTCTAAAATATAAACAAGCAATGTCATTTCACAGAGTAATTTAAATACATGTGATTTTATGCCATCCAAACACCTACAAATATCATTTGAAACTTTGCATGTTCAAATCATTGCTGTCTCTTCGCAAGATCCTGACTTGGAACCATCTCTACTGTGCTAGTCATACCGATGACCTCTGGCCAACAGACCTTTTTTCCCCTTTTCCTCCAATGATCCAGTCGTAAGTGTGATTCGGATGAAAAGTTCACGTTGAAAGGAACTCAGGAATGAGTGATACCCCAGAACAGCTCAATCTCTGCTTAAGCTAAAGGTGACCTACCTCCTTCAGTCGCTACGCTAGTTTCAGCTTGGACTTTAATCATTGAACTTGTATGCTAGTTTATGAGATGCAGGGGGTATAGTTAGATTGGAGTGTGCCCAGGGCAGACCAGGTGAGTACAAGCCTTCCAGTAGAGCAGGTCATTGGTGATAAGCTTAATACTTGTTACCCATAAATCAATCCCACTTCTGGGAGGAGAAGATTAGGAAAGGAACATCTAGCACAGTCACACAAGATTAATCGAAACAATTAAAATGCAGTTTGAGGCTGGAATTCTAAACTAATGTTTAAAAGGTTTTTTGTTGATCACAGCGAGAAGATGAATAGATTAGAAAATTAGAATTAGAAATGTATATATATATGTAGGGTTTTTGACTTACTTCTTATGTGTAAACTACTCTTTATCAATTTTGTAGATTATCAATTAATTCATAAATTAATATTATAATCGATCAATTTGATATTAAATAATTAAGGGGGCACCACCCAAAGATTTAAGCTTATTGCATGGCTCGATGGGAAACCAGGTCTGATTTGGCATTAATTTAATAAGTAGGCCTAGTTGAAGTTTTAATCTCAATTCTGAAGTAGTGACGTTCTAAGTTACGAGAATAAATGATTGTATGGAAACGAAGATATGACACAGCTGGGATTGGTTGCAAAGCAATTCTATTTATTTACTAGTCTAAAACACATGAAAATTACAGTACTACAAAGAATGACTAAATGATGACATTAATCAACTAAAGTGGTTAGTAGCTAAACATGCACAGTATAACAGTTCAAATATTGATAAATTATGGTAAGCATAACACATCAGAAATTGTCTAAGCTTTAGCATCCAACGCTCAACGTATGAAGCATGGGTTACGTTACTGTGAGAAGAAAGGCGGAGCTGTGGCACAAGGATTGGTCTTATTAGCTTGCTGTTGCGGCTGGAGCCAATTTGAGAAGTCCGTGGTTCCTTTGGTAAAGTTCTGGAAGTTAGTTCCTTGTTTGAATAAACATGGAAAAGCAACGTGGGTTTTTGGTCTTCTTTGACGTGTTAATCGTGCGCTGGTTCAGTTTGAAAGTGTGCAAGGTTTTCCGGCCTTGTAGTGAGGAAAAGGCCTAAAATCCTTTGTCCAAAGAGTTGCTTGCAGACACGTGGTCAAGGAATAAGGTTGGGTGCAATTTTTATCAACCCATGTAACGCAGGGCGGCCTTCCCAGGTTACGTGTGGATCTTAAAAAGCCAGGTTCCCTGGAGAAGAACTCTATTTAAGCTAGTTTGAGAGGGGGTTTCCAAAAGGTGGCTGAGGTCACCTGATTGGCCACTGGTCAGGGACTAGAGGTGTAAATTATCTCACTGTATGAGAAGGGTTTTCAGCTTGATTAGCTCAAATCATTTTCTTTCTATTTATACCTGTATGCTAAGAATATGTTCTATATAAACGTTTGCAAAGTTTACAAAATATCATGGTGGACATTTGGATACCAAACATGACTAGGCTGATTGTTAGTTAGCTTAGTAAAACAATACAAAATATATAATTATTACAAAATACAAACAATTGATGTTACAATTTCTTCTCATTGTCAATGTCCAATAATTTAATTGATTGTTCCTTTGCGACAGTTTCTTAATCCCAATTCATAAATCCCTAAAGTAGCAGTTGGAATTGCTGGAATAGAGTTAAGGTTTTATGACCCTTTGTGTTGAGAGACCATGCTTTGATTCTCTGGAATGAGGGGGATGGTTTGAGGATTGGTTTCCCATATATATATATATATATATATATATATATATACATATATATATATATATATATATATATATATATATATATATATATATATATATATATATATATATATTGATTTATTCAATGGTTGTTTTTTATGGTATCACAAGGATAAAGCTCTTTAAAACAGATTTTAGACAAATGTGCTGAACACCAACAATGTAATGAATAATTAAGTCTGATTAGAAAGGGATTTTTGATAGGAGATGGAGGAGAGAGAAAAAAGGAAAAGGCTAGAAAAGAGGTCTAGGCGACAAAAAAGAAAAAAGAGAGCGAGGAAAATGTGAGAGACCCTGACAGAGAGCAAAGGAGGGAAGAAGAGACAAGAAGAAAAGAGCAGGGAGAGAACAAAAAAAAATAGGGAGAGATACACAGAGATACTACACTTGCACACAAACATCCACTTAAAAAAACAGCCGGAGGCCAAAAGCAAAATGATCCTGAATTTCAATAACTTATTTCTCATGCACTCTCCGTCTTTTCGTTTTGAACTTGTCGATGCGTGCTCGACAGACACAGGCGTAAACTAAAAGAGGTAATAGAACGATTCAGAGATAGAATTTTATGAGGTTTTATGAAGTATCAAACACAAAACACACAATAGTCTTATCCCTTGAATCAGAGGATCAAACACAAAACACAGAATAGTATTATCCCTTGAATGTGATCAGTGGAACAGCTTTAATTCAGGTTGACTTGGTCGGCTAATAGCCATTACTTGTACTTCATAGGACTGCCAATAAAACACAACATTTTCATAAGTCAATTCTCAACCTGAACTCAAACTGAACCGTAATAATCACTTTGTAATGCAGTCTGAAGAAAGGGGGAGGAAGACGCAGGGCGAAAAAGTCGAAATAGAAAGAAGAAAGGGAAATGCCTCGGAAAGTGAGAAGAGACAGATGATCGGTTCTTTGTGTTTTTGTTCTTCCAGGACCTAAAATACAGCAAAAGGTTTAGGACCTTCAACTACGATACCAAGTAAAGTTCCAGTACACATAACACGCTTCATGACACGACTATTGAAAAACGCCACATTATGAACTTTGCACTTGAGATATTTTTAAGACCATTAATCAGACACAGTATCGATCATATTTTTTGTCGTCACAGTAAAACATCTGATTCGGTGTATCCATGGCTTATAATATCCATGATAGATGTTTGGTAGAATGGTCAGATTGGCTGATCAAGGTTCATCCTTTATACATCCTTTCATCTGCCTGTCTATTCAACCAACCATTCATTGGACTAAACCTCCCTCTATCCATTGGTCGCTTGATCTCACTTACAGCGTTCATAATAATGGTATTTTCTCATTCAAGTGTCACATCCACTACTCCAAAACTAGAGAGATGGAGAGTGGAGGAGAGGAGAGGAGAGGAGAAGAGCCACCTGGGCTATTGACTTCACTAATGCTGGGGGATGCTCATTCAAACGGTTTGAGGGACAGCTGAATTCGCTTTATTGCACAGCGCAGTCTCCTAAAACCGTACAGAACACAATCGCTAGTTACACTTGCCTGTCTGAAAACAATGACTGAGCAACGCAGCACACCTGGACGGTTCACTTGAACAAACACACTGCCCCCACACCTGTTCTAAGTGGTGATTTGAATGTCATAGCTACAATTAAGTCTCCGTGCCTCTCTCTGCTCCAGCTGAGTCCAGAGCACCTGGGGCTGATCACCTCACCACTCTGTGTGCGGGTTAAGCAACAGGCTTCTGTGAGACCTGTCAAACTGATTGGCCCTATTGCCAGTGTTGATTTAGCATAGCATTGCAGGAAAACGAGACGAGACGCTTTGTGTAGACAGATATACTGGGAAATTGCCATTGAATTGAGTGTTGTGTTCCCTTTTTCATGTAATGGATGTCTCTGTAATATTTCCTTTGCCAAGCTGCAGTATACATGAAGCATTGTGTCTACACAGTAAAGCAGATGATAGAGCACTGGAACTGTGGCTGACTTTGACATATATTACACCTACCTCTACTCAGTGGGAGGTAGATCTGAAATTCACTTATTTACCATAAAATTGAAAACTCTTTCTCTCTCAATCACACACAAACACACACACACGCGCACACACACGCGCACACACACACGCACACACACACGCACACCCACACCCACACACACACCCACACACACAAAAACACAGACAATCCCACATGGGTTCATAGACACACTTACCAACTCCACACATACTTATGTGTGCATGCACGCAAGCACGTACACACACACACACACACACACACACACACACACACACATATTAACCCACCCCCTGATGAGGTTGAAATATCACCATCATTAATCCTCCCCTTTAGTTCTTTTCCCATCATGCATTTCTCACCCAAGAGGGATGAGGCGTCCGGTTTTAAATGAGAAGCTCCTAAAAATGGAGAGGGAGGAAAGGAAAGTCTGGGAAATATGATTAATAAAGAATCTACAAACTGTATTAAGAATTTGGAATTAGATCTCACACATAGCTTCTGCTCTCTCTCTCTCTCTCTCTCTCTCTCTCTCTCTCTCTCTCTCTCTCTCTCTCTCTCTCTCTCTCTCTTCCACCTGTTCAATCCTCTGTCTCTTCTTCCTGTTTCTCTGGGGAGTTGATATAGCTAAATATGAGAAGTTTCGTGATACTAACTTCTACATGGCTGAATGGTTTGGAGAAAAGGATGAAGAAAGCCTGCCATAATACAGAGGCTAAGATGAATAGGTAGGCGCAGCACAGGGTTGGATGGAGAGATGGAAATACAGGCAGGAAGACCAAAGCCCAGATTAGATGGCATGACTACTTTAATGAGTCTCTCCATCTAATTACTCATTCAGTCAAGTCTCTCTCTTGTCAACGGAAAAGACCAAAAAAAGAAATCGGTTCTTTTCTGTCCAATTGTCTTGCCAGAATGTCCCGGAACTTTGATGATCAAACTGAGGTACTTGTGTTGAGACCGACGTGTCAGAGGGAGTCCATTATGGAAAGGATGGGCCTCTTAAAGTTACAATGCACCAACCAGCGAGGCACACAACCTAGGAGCCATTTATGACTCAGAGCTTAGTTTTGAATCTCATAAATCTGATTATAAAATCATAGTTTTTCGGTCTAGGAGATATTTCTAGAGTGCGCCCATTTCTATCATAAAAGAAACGGAGAGAAGTTGACAAATGCTTTTATCAAAAGTCGCTTAGACTACTGCAACGTTTTATTCTCTGGTCTACTAAGCAAGTCAATTCAAAAACTGCAAATGGTTCAGAATGCAGCAGCCAGAGTTCTTCCTAGGACTGAACAGAACGCAGTCCTCCTGTCCTCTATGGTCTCCTGTGGCTTCCTGTATCTTCTACAGTAGATTTTGAGGTAATTTTAATGGTCTTTAAAGCGCTTAAGGGGTTGGCACCAACCTATCTAAGAGGCCGCCTCGTCTGCTATGTACCTGGCAGGGCCCTTAGATCCTCTACCGCTTTTTTTGCTGGTAATCCCCAAGATGAATTCTAAGAGGAGCGGAGAATCATCTTTTGGCATTTTTGCCGCAAAACTGTGGAATTCCCTTCCAAGCCATGTTCGAGAGGCTGAATCAGTGACTTCTTTAAAAAAGGGATCTTGAAATGCATCTTTTGAATCAGGCTATTAACAAAGTCAAAGGGAAAGGTTTTAATGTGTGTTATTGTTCAACAAACATATTGTTATTTTGTTACTTCATCGTACTTTTGTTTTGTTTCTATTCTCTTTCATGTAAAGTGCTTTGAGCGGCACTGGCATGAAATGTGATATACATATAAAGATTATTATTATACACGTTTTTTGTATATCAACCTCAGCTTCTTTTTCTTTCTGCCTCTCTCACAGGTTTCTTTCTCTTTTCCTCTATTAACTCTGGTTAATTATCTTTCTCATTGGTGACCAAACCGTGAGTTTCCCCCTACAGTCTAACACACTGTGGGTGTCTAGAAAAGCGCTATATCAAATTCAATCAAATTAATATAAATTATAATTATTAATTAATCTATCTCTTTCTCTCTCTCTCTCTCTCTCGCTCTCTAACACGCACACACACACACACACACACACACACACACACACACACACACACAGAGAGAGAGAGAGACACACACACACACACACACACAAACACACACACACACACACACACGCGCACACACGCGCACACACACGCACACACACACGCACACACACACACGCACACACACACACACACACACACACACACACACACACACAGACACACACACACACACACACACACACACACACACACACACACACACTCTAATCCTTGATTAGGCATTGAGGATAGAGAGGATGCCCTTATAGCTGGTCACATCAGGGATAGTGTTCATTATGTTCCACCACCAGACACTTTGTTCCACACTCTCTTGTTTCTAAGTTACCAGGTCACACAAGCAGGCAACACACTCATACACAGACACTCTCAAAGCAGTGCTCTCAGGGAAAACAGCTAAAGGAAGCAAACATACGCCTATGTTTGTCCATGTCCTTCTCTATTTTGCCTATACATATCACAGTGACTATAGCATCTCTTCAGAAGAATCTTGTATCAAATTTGTTGAATACATAACTGTTGGTTCACTTTTGCTCCTGAGACTAAAAGCATAAAAACACAAAGACATTACACATCAAACAGCAATAGGATAACTTTATTTTTTATATCTATGTATATGTACAAACACACGGTAATGTACACCCCCCCTCCACACACAGTGACACACAAACAATGACACACGCACACACACACACACACACACACACAGACAACCACATACTCTCACAGGCTGTTGGTCCTTCAAATCACAGATAACTGAACACACAAAAACTTATATCAGATAACTTCACCCTACTTGGACAGTTTTAAAAATAGAGAGTCACAGAGACACATGAATAATGTAACAAAGACAGAACAGGAATGCAAATATGTCAATGGATTATTACCATTACCCAGAGGCACACTCAGTGGGTGTGTTTGCTAGCCTACTGCTACTCGGCAGGGGAAAAACTGAACAATCGCTGGCATGTGTTTTATGTACTCACCTCACACATCCAATGTTTTGAAGGAGGAGGAAAGTCCCCTTTGTCTTTCTTTTCCCCCTTTTTCCTACTCTTTTCACCTTTTCCAAGTCAGTGGCTCTTCCGCTGTGTCTGCCTTCCCCAAGTCCAACTGCCCAGGCACGCTGGAGGCATCGTGAAGAAACAAACAAGAGGAGAGGAGCTAGAGACACTCCTGCCTTCTGTGTCGTTTTCCAGCTCTCTGAGCTCTGAGGGAGGGGGAGGATAGAGAGGGAGGAGAGAAAGTGAGGGAGGGG
Organism: Galaxias olidus; assembly: GCA_026901105.3. NCBI lineage: Eukaryota > Metazoa > Chordata > Actinopteri > Galaxiiformes > Galaxiidae > Galaxias > Galaxias olidus. Next base: position 63,481 of record JAPMUY010003483.1, read on the forward strand.
GAGGATAGAGAGGGAGGAGAGAAAGTGAGGGAGGGAAAGAGGAAGCAGGAGTGAGTGGCTGAGCGTGCAAAGAGAGCGGGCGCCAGCGCATGCTGCCTTTGATTGTGTCGAATTCACAGGACTGGTTGCTTGTGTGTGTGTGTGTGTGTGTGTGTGTGTGTGTGTGTGTGTGTGTGTGTGTGTGTGTGTGTGTGTGTGTGTGTGTGTGTGTGTTTTACTTATGCCTTATGTTAAGTGGATGACATTCCCTGTCTTTTCATATGTTGGATTGTGTGTTTTAGTGTGTCTGAAATAGATTTTGATTGTGATTTCTGGACAATCTCCGGAATTTATAAAGAGGAAGGGTCAGCAGACGACGTATGAGTCTTTTTGTGGTTGCATAAAGTGTGTGTGTGTGTGTGTGAGTGTGTGTGTGTGTGTGTGTGTGTGTGTGTGTGTGTGTGTGTGTGTGTGTAATTGTGTGCTATGAAATAATTAGCTGTGTGCCCTGCTCTTCTGTTCTTGGAAGCGTGTGACAGCTGGCCTGAACAGAAATTCCGTGCTTTATTGGCCAAGTTTTCTTTGTGGCACACAGAAGCATGAACAAAAACATACACACACATAAAGACACACACAGAAGCACATATCCCCCCTCTACACACACACACACACACACACACACACACACACACACACACACACACACACACACACACACACACACACACACACAAACAGAAACACAGACACAGAGCACACCATTACAGCATTTGAAATCATGCATACAAACACACATTATTCAGACACAGAAAGCAGAAAGCTATACAGACAGGTATAAGGTTTGCAGCCAGCAGAGAAATCGTTAAGCTAGTGTTTAAAACAAACATCAAACAGGAGCCATGGAATTGCTTCTTATGTAATCACAACCAAGTATATAATTACTGTCTGTCATAACAGCAGCAGATGCCTGAGTTGCAATTATTGTAATATTATTTTAACAGTAAACAGTTTTTTACTCTAAACCAATGGGTCGCTTGCAAGGAGGGACTTGATTGCAAAACCGTTTGGTCAAATCACTGGAGTGGAGCGCCGACAACATTTTTTAAATAATCTAAAGGAACAGGTTGGTCATACTGCTTTAGAAGAAGTCATGTGTCAACTAAAGCTACGCTTGGTTAATGTTTGCTGACTACTTAAATGTTTAGCTTGAAAGGTGTAAACTAATTCCAATATGAGTCATAATTACAAGTGCAACAAGAGTGTTTTAAAAGGGTCCAATATTAACATTGTATTTACATTACAGACAATTATTCATCATTTATCTGCTTTGTTATCCTAAACAAACCCAAAACAGTCGCCTTGGAGACTGCGACGGAATACAGAGTGTGTATAATAATTTTTTGTTATAACATTCAGTTGCCTCCTTATATTTCCACATTTCAATTAATGTGGAATTAATGGGAGTTTCATGTTATCATTTGCTATTATTCGTTGTGTAAATGTATAGATAGCGAAGGTGTTGCCGCTATGTTAAAAATAAG
>JAPMUY010003483.1:70000-262084 GCA_026901105.3 Galaxias olidus
TTTGCCTGACACAATGGGACCAATTGGAACACCCCAGAAACCCAAAACCTGCCATGTTGCCATTCCAGTAAATGTCTAGCAAACCCTTAAAAGATAACATCTAGGGGGATGTCCACACATCCAACATCTCTCTCACATTTTTTTTCTTCTTTTTTGCATGTCACCTCACTTAAGCTCAAGTTGTATAGGCCTTCCTCAGTTCTACAAAATGTTTTTTTTTCCCCACAGTTTGAGTCAATGAGATCATGAATTGTTTCTCGTTACTTCACATTTCTGTGTTGTGATAGAATGACTGTCAAACCACGCGTTGACCTGCTCTCTGAGAGAACTGGAGCGGCAGATAAATGGCGTCAGTGAATGGAGTGAATGGTGAAAGAGAGTGGGTGGAGAAAAGAAAAAGTGAAGGACAGGCAGACAAGAGAGAAAGTAGGATATATATATATATATAGAGAGAGAGAGAGAGAGAGAGAGAGAGAGAGAGAGATATAGAGAGCCAAAAGTGCGTTTTGACAAGAATGAGAAGTGAGAAAAAAGTGTCTATTTTAAGTTTGCAGTCTCCCAGTCAAGTAGCAGACATCAATGAGGCCGTCAAACAGATCTAATTAGGGAAACTGCCGGGTCCTACTAATTCAAACCACCACTACGACCTGGGAGTGTGTGTTTGCATTATGTTTACAGAGAAATATAAACACATCACAGACATCATGTTTGAGACATGAATAATTTAGACAGCAACACATGGAATTAAACCTGTTAAAGTGCAGACTGTCACTGCTAATTTGATGGACATTTCCGCTGTTTGGGATTATAATTGTATTCTATTTATACGAGTCCCTCACTTTTAAGGGGACCGTAACTTATTCTGGCTCGTAGTTCTCTTAATTAGTTCACGCAAGCTAACTTGTACTATTTGGTCAGTGTTACACTTCCTGTGGTTGTTAATAAGTCTCTCGGGCTGGTGTTAACTACCTATGTATTTCATCCATAATTCACGGTGAATTGTTTTAATGGTGGCGTCGTCCTTTCATAACATTTTTAAAGGGTGCACTTGACATGGCCCGGCAGCATTTGGCTGATTGCATTCCACATTCATGGTTAAGGCATCTGGAGCAGCAAAGCCGCCCCAAAACCATGACACCACCACAAGTTGTTCTAAATATCTGCTCACAAAATCAAAGGTTCCCCTCTGCATTCCTGTGGCACAGGTTAAGGGTGCTTTGCTGTGCAAAAATTGGACGCGGCAGAAAGAAAAACATTTAAAATTTTGGTCATTATCATAAAAGTGCACCTTCTATTTTTAGTTAATCAGTTCCTGATAAAATTTTAAAGGGAATCTGCCAGGGAGATGACAAACACACACACACACACACACACACACACACACACACACACACGCTGTGCGGTAAGACGCTCACACACACGCTGTGCGGTAAGAGTCTGTCAGGTGTGCAGATATTGTGTCCTCTTTCATGATGAGCCGCAGCTAAAAGGATCACAGTCATCATTGATGAATAAATAAATGAATGATGCATGTTTAATCTGCTAGACATGTGCTTGAGGTTGCTAGGTGTGTGTGTGTGTGTGTGTGTGTGTGTGTGTGTGTGTGTGTGTGTGTGTGTGTGTGTGTGTGTGTGTGTGTGTGTGTGTGTGTGTGTGTGTGTGTGTGTGTGTGTGTGTGTGTGTGTGTGTGTGTGTGGGTGTGTGTGTGTGTTGGGGTGTGTATATATCACAATATCACAGCATCTATGAACATGCAGCAGCACATTTCATATTTTCTACCTTTAGACTGGCATTGCATCAAGGGGAGACTGAAACACTGGCGAGGGCAGAATATTCACTTGTAAGAATGAACCTAACTACTAGAAATGGTTCAACAACACTGCAGTGGTCAGGGGCTCTAAATATCTCAAGGAGACCACACTTTCCGTGTTTGCAGATATGGATGCCCAGGTCTACTCCACAATCTCTTGGAAGTAGGTTTCCTTCCAATCTAACTTGTCATAGAGAACTCAGGGAGGAGGAGGGGAGGACAGGTTCAAAGTGTGCAGAAACACTGACCAGCTGTGCTAGTTTGGCCTCTGTCTCACCCTCTTCAGCTCTCTCTCTTTTTCTGTCTCTCTGTCTTTCTCTGGCTAAGAAATGCATTATGAATATGTTTTATTCACAGGGATTCATCGGGCCTGTTAACACAACACTCAGAATTCGCGGACAATCTTAAATCTGCGTGACCAGATGTAACAGGAAACAATTTGACATGTTATGTGTATCCTAGTACTGACACTTCCAAGATATTTCAAGAAGGTCCCTGCATGTTTCTTGTTTAAAAAACTGTGAAACTGTAAAATTGAAACTGTGAAACTGTAAAATTTAAAAAGCCATTTTAGATCAAAAGAAGGGTAACAATAACAGTAAAATTGGGAATGTGTTTAAATTTGTCTTACAAAAAGCTAGTCTGTAGACTTCCAGTTGAAAAATGTGTGCATAGTCATTCCTATCAAAGACATATTGGTAACACCCCGAGTATACATATTCATATTTTATTTTTCTATCTTTTGTCAAGATTAATAAATCAAAAACCATCCCACTCTCCCAATCCAACTGCGGAAACCTGTCGACTCAAATCTTCCCTCCCTCTTGTCAGCCAACAGGCAGGATGTGGTGTTGCCATAGGAACGAGCTGTGGTAGTTAGGGAAGCACAGCAAGCTTAGAAGTATTCTCTGAACTGAATCTTTCTCCCTCCTTATCTCCCCTTTGTCTCCCCTTTGCAGTTAATGAGTGGCTAGTCAGTGGCTCACTCCTTTATTCCTTCTTTCTCTGTCCAGCCTACTTAAAGCATACAAGCCCTAAATGACAACAATTAAATCAGTATGTCGCTTGCTTCTTTCTATCTTACTGGCTAAAGCCAAGTTATTGCCTTGAGATAAAATTGGGCGTAAATTAAATAAAGGACTCAAAGTTAATTAAAACATTTAAAAGCAATTATCAAATGAATGCCTACAGGCTATGAAAGGAAAGTTATTACCAGACTATAGTTAGATTTAGGTTAAATTGCTAATAATCAAGCGCCTCATTCCAGCAGGTATTTTACAGATAAGAGAAACAGCCCAGGGATGGGAAAAGGTCCTTTTTCTAGAATGGAACAAAAATCTGAGCTGTTAGTATGGTCTCTCCGCGCCATAGGCCTTCAACCAATAAAATGAAAGTTAGTTATGTATCCATGCTGCTAATTAAGATAGTTGATTAAGGAAAAATTTAATTACAGGTGTTGTAATGTCAGATTGACAGGAATGAATGAGTGAATCATTTGTTTTCGAATGCCTATTAAATGTAACAATCGAAACTGTTTCGCCTAAAATAAAATACACATTTTGATAACTGTGTAACTAACAAGCACAAAACAGAAAGACAATGAAATTGAATCACAATTGGCAACTAAGCCTCTTCCACAAGATTCCTTGAAAAGCACACAGTAAAGAACCTCAAGTGTTTAGCTAGGTCTATTCCCTCATTGGAGTACACTGTGTGTGTGTGTGTGTGTGAGTTGGTGTGTGTGTGCAGACTTATCCCTGTGTGTGTATATGAGCATTCACCTGTGTGAAGGAAAACTGTATGTACATTATGTATATGCATGTCTGGGGGTGTGTTCTTTGTGTGTGTGTGTGTGTGTGTGTGTGTGTGTGTGTGTGTGTGTGCGCGCGCATCATCAGCAGTACACTTAGGGGTTATTTGGAGACTAAAAGTGCTGTGTAGCGTCAAAAACGTGGTAATTGCTCCTTGTAATCAACAGCTCCTAAGCGATAGAAATGCTTAATGAGAGAAGTGTGTGTGTGTGTGTGCTATACAGAAGAGATGGGAGTCTATGAAGCATGCAGAACAGGAGAGATGGGGTTGATAGAAAAAGGAGTAGGGGAAACAGGTTGGGGTGGGGTGGAGAAAAATAAAGGGCAGAGAGAGAGGGAAAAGAGGAGACAGAGGAGTAGGTGCAGGGGAAATATAAATAAGAGGGTGGACAATGAATACTACAAAGGTATCATATTTATATTTATACCACTTATAGCTCAATTCACTTGAAGAGCCTTAAGTAGGTTGATGGGCATTCACACAGAACACTTGTCTCTAAGTAAACAAGCTGCTTGTCTGGCTCTGAAGAAGAATACTTCATGTAAGAAAAACTACCACAATCCGCCACTAGGTGGTATTGAGGGGAAACAGCCCCCAGGGCTAAATATAGCAGTCCAGTTCACTGACCTGCCATTAAAGAGAACTTGGCTTTGTTCAGATCCCCAGAAACTTCATTCTTTCCTTGTTATTTCTCCTTGACCTCCCTCCTAGACCAATACTGGCAACGGCCAGGAAAAGTTACCTAGCAGTGGCCGACTGGCTGCATGATGAGAGATGAGATTATAGGGCATCACCGTGTCTTCAGTCCATCAGTCAGCATTTTTGTTTTGGACCTGTAAGTGACAGTGTTTATTTTATTTTATTTATTTATTTTATTTTGTTTTAATGTATAAGCATGAGCTATGGAGAATATTTACGACAATGTACCTAACTGTGTTATTACGTTATGACCCAATCCTTACGACTTCCAGTCAAAGCTCATCAGGTGAATTCTGACAGAAGAAAAACAAAACTCTCAGACATACCCAAATGTACACACACCCCCACTAACACAAACGTAAACACTACGACAAACACACACACACAAAGTCACACACTAGCACTGTTGCAGTTATCATGCCAGCCCTTGCCCTTGTCGTCAGGTGTATAATATGCAGATTGAGAGAGTCTTGATTGCTTTAATCTATTTGAAGTCTATTGATTAATCAAGTTTCAGACTCTGTTTTTTCAAAAAGGGCATGATAACGTTTGAATAAACTATTTTCATTAGCTAAATATGTAAATATGTAAATTAGCTAAATACATTTTAGTCATCCGCTAGTTTGGCAAAGCACTAATCTAATTGACACAATTGCTTAGAATAGTTTGCAGCAGTTGAAGAGTCTTTACATGAAGATCATATATTGTACATTTGACAAGAAAGTCAAACGAAAATCTAAAATGAATTCCTAGGATTATTCATTATCTTCCGAGCCAGCAGAACACATTTTTAATGAGCCTAAAGGATGGAATATGCTAGTGCAAACACACACCCTAATATTACCGTATTACTGGACACCCACTCATTCGTTTTCTCTTTCTTTCTTTCTCTCACTCATCTCCATATTTCTCTCTCTTTCTATCCACCTTTCTATTCCGTAATATGTTTCCATGACTACTAGGGCCTCCTGATGTTGAGTGACGGATGGGATCGGTCTGGTCTCTGTGTACTCAGAGGTTAGTTCACCAGAGGAAGTACAGCTTCTATCATGAATGGTCTTATTTGGTAAGAATGGGTTGCTTGTTCTGTGGTCCTTTGTTGTGCATATACAAAAGATAAGTCATTAATAAAAAGAAAAATTCAAATAAAAGAACAAAGCAAATGGTTGTTGCATGTGATTAGTAACACATGGAAGTATTTGCCAATATCAATAACATTTCTTTTGAGGTTTGTTAAAAAATCTTTTAGTATATCAGATTGATCATGATGACTCTCTTTTTTCAATACTATTCAATCTTTCTTTTGTACTCTCTTTCTCTTGCAAACTCATTCACACAAACAAACAGAACGAGCTGTGGCTGTATATCTCATCATTTATGTACACAAAAGATTTCCCCATCTTTAGCCCAGACCCGGAGTGGGAGAAAGAGAAATAGCTCCATGTTGTCAAAGCAAAATGTATTTTTACACAGTCTCCTGCCCAGACTAATAGCCTAACATTACATCTCCACCGTCAGCACCATCAGTCTCTCACTTTGTAAATTATTACCAGTCAGAGGGTTGAATGAGAGAGCCTCGTGACAGCACCGAAACGTCCAAGATTAGAACCCATCATGTCACACTAACATGCTATTCCGAGCTGCTCCAGTCATCGTCTCTTGAGGCAAACATGTCTGTCACTGACAGCCAAACAACAGATAAGGCTACAGTACAGTTGTGATTTTGTCACAGAGCACCCGGGGACAGCATGACTATTACCTATCCATTACTCGCTTTTCCAGTTATGCTACCCCTAGGGTGTTAGATAAGTAATCACTCCAGAGGGCAGTAAGTTTGTGATAGTCTAGCCCAGTGTTTCTGCACCTGGGGTACGCGTACTTGTTGGGGTACATGGCCTATCCCTAGGGGGGAAAGATTCTTAAAATGTGCGGTAAAAAAAAAAAACATCATTATTTATGAAGTAGTATAAAATATGAATGTATATAGGTATATGGATCAAAACAAGTTAACAAGTTATCAAAAATACAAATAAATCAATACAGAAATACTGTGAACCCATCTTGCTCGCAAACTCACTGCACCAGAGACATCGGCTGCCCGTTGCTCTTGACTTTCTCTTGAACTCGTCCTATTAGCGCCTGGACCTTGAAGCAAGTTTATGGACCGAGCAGCAGCAGTAGTGCTTCGTCTGAACTAGCAGAAAAGAAAACGAAAGTTGAAATACAGCCAACAGTATATTCTTGTAGCGTTCACTTGCACAACCACAACCACTGTGTTTCCTGTGTGGTAAAATATTAGCCAACGACAGCTTGAAACCAGCCCATTTACAACGGCATCTCAGCCCTAAACCGCTATCCTGTGGTTACATAGAGTTAACGGAAAGGTAACAGAAAGCTGTCTGAATTCTAGGGACATCAGCTGAACTTTAAGAAAGCAAACCTCAGTGTCAACCAAAGCATTGGAAGCATCATATGGCGTATCAATGCTCTTGGCTAAATCCAAAAAGCCATTCACTGCAGCTGAGGAGCTTATTATTCTGCTGCTGTTATTCTTGCTGAAGCGATAATTGACAGCAAAAGTATAGAGCTACTTAAGACAGTATCATTGAATTGTAATTAAGGGAGAAGGATTGTCAGAAAGGCAAATTTACCGGTTTACCTCATCTTAACACTTACTTTACAACTGGTTGATTTTGACAGAGCTCAACGTTTGAAAATAGTAGACATTTAGTCAAATTGATCGGTGATTTCAAGTCGTGCTTTCCTGACATTGAAGAGAAGTCTACTGACCTTCATTGGGTATATAATCCATTCATGTTTAAGATATAAAACAGCAATATTCCTGCCAGTGTGCATGAAAAACTAATGGATGAGTGTGTCCTCTGACTATGGCCTGAAGATTAAATATTCAGAAACAACTCTCTCACAGTTCTTGTCACTTGTGCAGAAATATCCTGATTTAGGGAAAACAGCTCAGGATGAAATGCAGCCGTATGGACCTACATGCTTACAGGAAGTGACAGTTTCAGCATCAGCAATGACCCAAATCAGGACTAAACAAAGAAACAGACTAGACCTGGAACAAGCATTGATCACGGCTGTGGCACCACTGTCCCCCTGGATCACCAAGCTAATAATGAGTGAAAAACAAGGCCAAATGTCACATTAATTGGTGAGCAGCACTAAGTTGTATCACAATTGCATGTAATGGTCATGGCCAGTAAGGGGGTACTTCAGGCTGGTGAAAATATGATTGGGGGTACAGTCACAACATAAAAAAGGTCGAGAACCACCGGTCTAGCCTACGTGGTGTTTTGCTTCTCTCGTTTAGTTTGGCGTTTCAAAACGGCCACTACCATTCACATTGTCCTTGTGCAGCTATTACAATAACAAATGTTATTCCCTCACATCTAAAAGTGTATCAACTGAAGATAGACCAGGGAAGACAATGAGAGAAAGAGATTAAGATAGAAGGTAAGGAGGGTAGTAGAAGAGAGGGGAAGGGAAAGGATGGAGATGGGAGGCTAAAAAGGAGAGAAAGCCAAATTATAGGAGGGAAGCCTGTAATTTATGATTCCTGGCGTCTGTTCAAAGAAGATGAAATGATAGGAGTGCAGACTGAGACAGCTAGGGATGAAGAGGGAGGATGAAGAGGGAGGATGAGAGGAATGGCAATTAGTGCCTGTACGTTAAAAACCATAATATTACATTTTCCCGAACAAGCTAAAAGCTAGGCAGGAACGTTGTTGTTCGTTCAGCGGTGCAATTCAGATTCAAACAATTACTACAGAGGCAGTCTAGGGGTGATTAAATTTCCAATCCGAGAAACTTTGATACAGTGGAAAATGTGCCAAAGAGGTTTAACCACTTTCAACACGGCCTGGGGGAACATTCATCGGTCCTCTGGTTATGGTACGACTAATCTGTGCATCCCCATCTGTAGCTCCGCTCTGCTCTTCTGTTAAATCCTTCTCATCTGCGGATAGAGCTGGCAACTTCAGCTTATGGCCAATAAGGATGACTAGGCCTTGAGCTCAAGTTTGTGTGTGTGGGCTGGTGTTAACATGTATGTGTGTGTGTTTGTGTGTGTTTGTGAGTGTGTAGGTGTGTGTGTGTGTGTGTGTGTGTGTGTGTGTGTGTGTGTGTGTGGAGGTGTATTTTTGTGTGCCATATAGCAGAGATAATGTAATGTTAAACAACATCAATAATGTTTACAATGGGATGCAGCGAATGACAGGACGACACCAGCAGTGATAGAATTGACCATTTTTCATCTCCTAACTGTATAATTAGTCAAACGTATGGGGCTCTCTGTTCCAAACCCCGACACTGTCACGCTGTGCTGCAGTCTCAGTCTAACATAAAGGGAGCCAAGATTCCACCCAGGTCAGTATGGAATGCTGAATTTATGGCTGTGTAATATATTGGTCAAATTAAAAGTGTGGCCATGTCCTTTGAAGACACCCACTTCATGTGCACGAATCACATTCTAACCTCGTACTGTCAAACTGACTGGTCTACTAAATGGGTAGACTTAAATAGATTTAAAAACAATAATACATTTACCATGACAAGAGGCCAGAGTTGATAAATATTAAATCAAAATATTTAACAAAACTTCTTTCTAAATCATACTTTTCTCTGTTTTTACTTTTGCCTTAATTAAACTTTAGGGTTTGTAATATTCATATTTTAAATTTTGCTTATTCCGTGACCACAGGGAAACTGGGTGTAAACTATGGTTTGCAGTTTCTGTTAGGCCTATTTTACTTTGAGATTGAAATATAATAGGCCTACCTTTTCCTAAAGGGCAACCTATCACAAAAAGCTGAGTAGCGGTAAAACACTCCACTATGTACCACACATACCTTCCTCAGTAGCTCCATATGGGCTGACTACACACACAGAAACACACAAACTAACACACACACAAACACCCAAACTCCCATGGGAAGGCAGGAAGGCTTGAGCCAAAGGTCAGTGATAGAGGTGTGTTGACAGCACCATAATAGACTAGACTCCCATTACTCATTCAGCTGGCATTAACACACCTGTCTGTGCCATCAATCCACACACCCACATCTGTCTGTACCAGGTACCACATACACACACACACACACACACACACACACACACACACACACACACACACACACACACACACACACACACACACACACACACACACACACTCTCTCTGGACAAATAAACGTGTCAGTGACCAGGCCTGTGTGTGCAGAGATAAGCCAGGTGTAGTTAGCCAATGGTTGCGTGCATGGTGGCCAAGGACAACCACATCCAGACAATAAAGCATGTTACTCCCCCACAGTGAGCCCCCTTTCCTTTCATTCACACTTTCTTTCTCTCTTTCTCTCTGTCTGTTCAATAGAATAGAGATATCAGTGCCTCACAGAGAATAACTAAATGTATTAATGCAAGCCTGTCCTTCATAGCAGGAATTTGAATAGGATTTAACCCGGTTACATGTAACTATTTTGAGGGATGGAGAATGCAGTTGAACACAGTAAGGTTTCATATGTCTATGGGCTGTAGCCTTTTCCTTCTTCTTGCAGCTGCTCCTTGACCTCCTTTGTGGACTTTGGCAGGGGGAGCCAGGGACAAACCACATGAAAAGGAGCCATTTTAGACCGTTTGAATGCACTGAAAACTAGTCTCCACAGGCAGTGGGGGTAAACCTTCCCACCAGTACTCAGACAATACTATTAGGCCTATGTCAGAGCTACATTCATCCAGACAGACAGGCCTGCATAACCTCAGAATAATTTCAGTTTATATTTAGACATACAGACAAGGGACTCATTATCATACTAATCACTAACTGCAGTCACTGAGATCTATTTACATGTGTGTGCACACACACACACGTTTAAACAGTGATCTGGGGTTACTGGCTCCACTGATGAAAAAAAGATAGAGGGGCATTTCCTGTGTGCCCGATTGAACTCAAGGTTGACGTTCCTAATAACAAAACTTTATTATTTTATTCAGAGAAAGAACAAAAGAGGTGAGAGAGAGAGAGAGAGAGAGAGAGAGAGAGAGAGAGAGAGAGAGAGATGAGAAGAGATGTGGCGATTTGTTCCATGATGTTAGTATTGAGAATTGACTTGATTGTTGCTACAAAACACCGATGTTATGTAGTTTTTAATTCATTCAAATAAAGGTCAAATGCTAATCATATGTAGCTTTGGTATGGATTACATGAGCGTATGCATGTCACGTTATGCTGCATAGTATGTGGCCAAGGTTGGAGTGTGTGATAGGACTGTGACTTTGAGTAAATGAGGTATGTGAATTGTATGACTCCATTGTCCTTTTTGCTAGAAAAGCGTTGTTTGCAATCGTCTTGTACTGTCTGCTGTATCTAAACTAATTGACTACCTGTATTCATAAAGTACACAAAAAACACGACGCGAACAATAGGATTTATCATCACTCCGCTTAGAGGGGAGAGACGAAAACAACCGAGGATGCATACAACAATCAAACCATTGTTATTCAAAACTCCCCGCTCCTTATTGATCTGTCATTTGAACACGCATGGAAAGGTCAGAAAAGATAATTGTTCCATTTCCTTTTGTTTTTCACCCGTCATCCCTTACATTCGTTCATTTCTTCCTCCCTCGCTCAATAATAAGTTCTGTTATGTTTTCTGAATAGATAAACAGACAGAGAGCAGGGCACGTAGCCCTTGACAGTGTCATGTATACACACAGAAAGAGGATGAGAATGAAGCACATTAACACACACACACTTACTCAGAGCCATCCCTAATTCTTTTTCTTTGGCACTGTGTGTGTGTGTGTGTGTGTGTGTGTGTGTGTGTGTGTGTGTGTGTGTGTGTGTGTGTGTGTGTGTGTGTGTGTGTGTGTGTGTGTGTGTTTGTGTGTGTTTATGTTTGTGTGTGTGTGTGTGTTGGGGAGGTCCTGCACATTATAACTCAAGGCTAACTCTGAGATAATACAGAGGCAATATTTCACGAGGCTCCTGCTGGTTCTCTAAAACAGTACAGCTCTTAAACATGCACGCAAACACACACACACACACACACACACACACACACACACACACACACACACACACACACGCACACACACAAGGTTATGTCAATAAGGTTATGTAACAGGAAATAATAACACACGTCACCACTGAGTTGTTTGGGCTAAAACATGTCTCCTGAATGTAAACAGAACAGTTAGCCCTAAAGCCACACTACTTGATATTCACTGCAGTGGTTCACTGGGTTTTCATTGTTGCTGATAGACTATGTGTGTACACATACTCTATACTCTAAGAAGGGGTTAACTAATCTAAAGTACACAAGCCTTGTTTCAAACCTTTGGTTGAATGTGCATCTAATCCAACAGCACTTCTTTGATCTACAGTTAAAAACACAAAGCCGTTGTGCTAGTTTTGTTTAATTTGGGCCATATTTCACAGAGCAGGCTGAGTCCTTGTAAGGCTGACCAGAAACAGAAGTCAGATAGTTGGGCTATTATTAGACAAGCATCTAGGGAGGCCATTCAACATACTATTTACTTTGGGGGAATTTAAAAGGTCCAATTTATCACACACATGAGGAAGAGCTTAGATATATATATATACACACACACAGACACTCATGCACAGACACACGCACACAAAGAAAGTTGGTAGGGATTTTAAAGATCCAATTTTTTACTCTTGCCCTAATACAAATTGAGCTCTTGGTAGAAAAAAAGGGAATAGTTTGTCTGTAAGTGACTCCTAGTAATATTGCGGCAGAGAAGTTTAATTAACATCTTTAATACCTTCTTCTTTCTGAATATCCGGCGCTTTGTGTTTAAACCTCCTTTTGAAAAGAAGATTTGAAATGATCGGGTGCATGTGATCTGAATTCCCAGGCATTTTCACGATATTGTCAGCCATGTTGAATCAAGCATTAGTTCAAACTATTTCAAGCAAATTATAAATACCACGAAGAAGAAGAATACAGCAGATGCCCGAGCGTTTTTCAAACGACCACATATACTCCTGGACAGGATATGGTCACTCAACAACAAAGTGCACGTTTTTATTACTCAAAACCGTGTTAGTGTCAGGTCATGGGTTATTACACCATTGTCACATTTACAAACATTTATTTCAGGGAATTGTGTCCAGGTCATGGGAAAATTGTTTTATTTCAAACTTCAAACTTGATTTTTAAGCTGCATCAATCTCTTCAACAGGTGCAACACTTTTTAGGGGTATACAGATAAATGCCAGCTCAATATAATGTGAGGCAAACGCGTCCATTACCAGCCTCTGGAAAAAGGACAACAGGATCTGAGGGCACGAGAAGGAGAGAGGACTTTGTGACGGTGTAATGGGAGAGGCTTAGGAAACCCTGGAGCAGAGAACATGAAGCGAAAGGGGTAGAAGACATAATAACCATTACAATGACGGGCCCTAGGGAATGCAAACCACAAAAGGAAATAATCTTTCCAGTTGGTCCACATACGAATTACAGCCTCAGAGAGTACAACTAATAATCTAAATTAATTTTGAGACACTCTGATTGTAATATAGCGCAGCTCATCACTGAACGTATTTAACCAGCCAAGAAGCCAATCAGGGAGTCAGACCCATGGCGACGCCTGACATTCTCTCTCTGGCACATCAATGAGAGACCATGGCAGTGGTGCAGCGTCTGTGAGTAGGTATGTGTGTGTGTGTGTGTGTGTGTGTGTGTGTGTGTGTGTGTGTGTGTGTGTGTGTGTGTCGTTGTCGTGTTCTAAGCTAAAAATATTCCCCCATTTTATTAGAAAGACTCCAGGTCCGGTGAGCTTCTTGGGGCGCTCAGGGTGTTAACGCTGTTCAGCTTGGCTGGGAGAGACAGACAGCCGGAGGACAGGGCTTTCTGTCACTATGGTACAGGAACATGGAACTAGTAAATGTGTATTCAATATTTAAAAGATTTTTTTTTGGTATCATACCATGTTTTTACTTTGTTTTTGGTTTCAATGATAATACTGTATATCATATTATTGTATGTACTTATGTAGTTGGATAAAGACAGAAGCAGCTGTACAGTTATCCTATAACTCTAACTTTTAAATGCCATGCACGCATCACAGAAAGCGACTTTGAGTACATGTTCTATCTCCTATTCTAATCTTTATTTTTATTTTTAAAGCATGCAGTGGTTTGTTGTCTCCTATATGTTACTCCACCCGCAGGGTGATCGTTAAAGTTTCAGTGAACAAACGTTTCCCTTTATGTCCCACGAACCGTGGCCAGTCCACATTCTGGCTGTGGAGTTCGCTGCCAACCACTGGTCCCAATACACACAGCTACATTAACCTTCCCTGGTGGGTGGCTCAGAACATATGGTAGCATCCGTAAGTTCTCTACACTACATGGTATATAGGGTGTATGGTATTTGCAAAACGGCACATTGAAATGGAAGATGGTGCTAATAAGGATTACAATATGGAGTTTCAACTTGCTTTGACCAGCCAACCAGCTGTCACACAGACACTTTTATACAAAGGATTCAGTTATGGCGTGTAATGTAAGTAAATTATACTGGAAGCTAACCTTTTCAAACATTGATAAAAAAATGATGTTTGTAAATATTTTAGTGCATTTTAGTCAATATATGAGGGCAAGGACCATGGTTGGCTGTATGAGAGAAGAGTTGTCTATTGTGTTAACCAACCAGGTCCTCCACCCCAAGCGTTCTCATAACAATTCCATTGTATCCCTCAGTATCCCGAGAAGCATGGGTGACCGAAAGTCTTTGTAAACCTTTTGAAATCTGAAGTTATGTTATGTTTTTAGCATGTCAACTCCTGAGGCGAAGAATCTTGGCAACCATAACTAGAAGACTTGAAAAAAATGTGTGAAGAGTTGTGCTTGCCAACAAGCAAGCACATAATTATTACATCTACTGAAAAGATGCAGCTATGTATAAATTAAGACTTCCAATGGACAAAGGAAAGACAAGTGGACATTGTACACACGCATATTCAGTATTAGATTGCTGTGACATTTTTGATGTCCATCCTGAGCTGCCCATGCCTTCTGACCATTAGAGACCACGAACGGCCATTTTTGTTTTTCTCCAAATGTCAGCTGTGAATCGGATTAACTTTTCTTCTGATAGAAGGGAGATATCAGACAGTTTTGACTAAGGTCCCGAATTGCAACAACCAACAGAAAAACGACCACAACAAATAACGACGTGCACATTTGGGACGTGTGTGAAAGGTCACAGCTACTACCATCGGTAATGTTGGTGTGTGCCTGAGTGAAAGGAAGTGTGTTCTGGCTAAGTAATTGTGTGTAGGTGTGTGTGTGTGTGTGAGAGAGAGAAAGACAGAGTGTATGTGTGTGTAAATAACACTCTAAAACCCCTGGAGATTTCAAGACAAGATTCTGTGCTCCCTGGTGTTCTGTGTTTTTCCCCTCGTCTCTCTTGGTCCTTTACAATCAGCTTAGCAACGTAGCAAGAACAATTCCACTCAGCATTTCCCTCGGGAACCAGGAGTGGTTTTGTAACGTGGGCAGCAATTTAAACCCACCAGCATATGCACTGTACAGTAACCTTGACAAAATTACAACTAATCCTTACATAAGCGCAGGAAAACATGTGAACACCACCAGAAAGCCTGTTTACGTTCTGGATAATGTGTTGATGCTGTGAGCTGTGCTCAAACTTCTGAACCTCCTAATTGACTGTGCTGTCATTATTCCACCTTTGCAAGCCAGCAGGAATAGAAGAGGAAAACATAACAAACAATAGAATATAACCCTTTTTAATGAGACATCGTGCTGAGAGTTGATACTAAGCCTTTTGGAGATCCAGGCAAGAAAGTGCATCCTTGTAAACCCCAATGACAGTTTTTAGTTTTTCTCTCAAACTATTTTTTGTCTCAACAATAAAATATTGGACTACTGTATAATGGATAGTGTAACATAATTTCTGGTGTGTTCAGAAATATAATTCTGCTATCTTTGTTTCTATAACCCTTGTATTTTCCACTTATTAATGTCATTCTGTCCTTCTATGTTCACTTAATGAATACGTTATACTATACGCTCGTCTTTCTTTCTGCACCAATCCTTTATGCAAACTGAATGTCTATATCTCTGTAGTGTACCAGTTCCATATGCAAACTGTCTGTCTGTCTGTCTGTCTGTCTGTCTGTATCTGTCTGTCTGTCTGTACTAGTCCCCTCTGTCTGTACCTGTCTGTCTGTCTGTCTGTCTGTCTGTCTGTCTGTCTGTCTGTCTGTCTGTCTGTCTGTCTGTCTCAGTCCCCTATGCAGACTGTCTGTCTGTCTGTCTGTCTGTCTGTCTGTCTGTCTGTCTGTCTGTCTGACTGACTGTCTGTCTGTCCCCTATGTTGTCTCTGTCTGTACCAGTCCTTGACTCTATGTACACAAAATATTCAAGCAGGTACACGCATATTCACTTGTTCCACTGCTACAGAACTAATTCTCCTTATATGAGTAAGAACACACACGTGTAAGAACAGATAGCCCAAACCTACCCCATCCCTACAGACTCCCCTCTTCCCGTCTCTCTCTGACTCAGTGGTGATACATGAGGAGACTTAATGGGTGCAAATAACCGTGGTAACTGCTCCATTTCCCCTCTATCTTTGTAATAAGCTGGATGACTGTCCCCTTCCTGCCTGTGCTCTCAATGCAACGCCAAGGTGAAGTTTGTTTATATACCCGGTAATAATATACCATCAATAATTCATTGATGCATACTAGTGTCTGCAACAGTTGATGCTATTTTCTTCAGTTTTTTATGGTAATACTTGATCTTTCTTTTCTATCTTAGCAGTATCAAATAATTTTACTTGGCTTAATAAAGGGGAAAATAATTTAATTTCATAGGTGTAGAGCAGAGGCAGTCTGAGCTGAATCCCTAAATAATTGGAGGATGTTTTCCCCACAGAAATGTGTGGAACCCTGAAGTGAAAGTCAAATCTATTTCAAAAATTTGAACAACACATCAACGAGCACTCTCTTAATCTGATTTGCATCAGAAACGCTTTTAATGGCAGAGATCAGAGATAATTGCCCATTAAATGTGCAAACGTATTAACATTCCTAATGCATTTCATCCTTTTGAGATCCGTTCTGATCGTTCGACAGGCTAGTCAGATGGGAGGCCTTTGCTGTGGGTGAGTAAGGTTCTGTAATTTGACAAGGCGGTTAATCTTTATTTTGGTGTAGCTATGTATCCTGTTGCCCAAAGTGTTATCTATTCAGTGGCTGGTTTTGTGAATTTAGGGCAATATTCAACTCATCCATGCAGTATGGTGGCCACAGACTGGAAGGAATTGTCAACCGATTTTACATCGAGGAAACACACACTCATACAATGTCAACAGGTCCCTGTAAAGAAATCACCTTTAAGGACCTGAAGTCACAGAATGATGTAACGGGATGAAGCTGGCATCGGTCTAAAGGTCAGCACAAGGTTGTGTAAAGTGTAAAACTAAAAGATACAGATCCTGTCCGCCACCAACCACACACACAAACAAACAGGATAACTCCAATATTCCATTCCCTGATTTTGTAATGTTAACCAGTGAGTCTGACAATCAACTACGGTTTTTGAAAAAGTTCTGAAGTTTTATTTTGATTTTATGTCTCATTACTTATCATCCCTGGCAGTGACAACTAATCAACACCTAACCACTAGGTGTTCCTAAGCAACTGGTGTCTCTTGAAGTTCTCAAGCCTATGCAGAACTGGTGTGTACGCGAATGAGATAATTAGGCTTGAAGACAGAAGAAAGTTAAGAATACAATTCATCCTGTCAGCCGATGGACACTTCACGAATACCTCAACACACACACACACACAATGTCCATAACAGTATGCATAGATACCCTATTGAGTAGGCACTATGCCAAGCACTGCATAACAACCAGGCTTATATTTATTTTTTTAACACTTCTTGTTCAAGCTATTTCAACCAGACTTATAAACTGAAAATTGTTTTTGTGTGTGTGTGTGTGTGTGTGTGTGTGTGTGTGTGTGTCTGTATTGAGATATGTGTACACAGATTCTGAAGACAACAATCCTCATATTTTGTTGAGGTTGTGCTTGTATGTAAGTAGCCACAACTCAGTTGCAAGTCGTGAGCCAGGATCTCAAATAGCATAAATCGCTCCAACCAGAGTCTAGCAATGTTTACTGAAAAGGCAGGCACAATGCACTCTCACTTCCAAACACAAGACAATGATGGAACTAAATGAGATGGCAGGGAGGAACTTAAATAGCAATAATACAGAACAGGTGCAAATAATAATCTACTAAGGACAATCAACACAGGTGAAACTGATACTATTAACGACACTGAGTGCTGATCCTTAAGCTGGAATCCTCAGGCAGGTGGTGACAGTGAGTGTGCATGTATTGTTTATTCATGCATACAAAACAGCTATGGAACAATAAACGTTTTGGTCAGGCCTGTCATTGAAACTTTGAGGATACAAAAGCATCTGGAATATGATAATATGATTACTGGATCATTAATCTAATCTTACCATATGGTCAGGAGAACTGTCACACTCCTGCACTGAATCTCAGTTCCTAATTCACAGTTCACACTAGCGTACACACACACACACACACACACACACACACACACACACACACACACACACACACACACACACACACACACACACACACACACACACACACACACACACACACACCAGCACATATATGCTTACTGTCAGCCTGGGTTAATGGTTACAGACAAGGGACACCTGCTAAGAGTCAACCTTCTCTCCCCTATTTTGTAATCTCGTCTCCCTCCCCTTTTGGTCAGTGGAATTCTATCTCGTTAGTTTAATTTGTCTCTGCTTTCAGTCAAATTTGGCCTTGTTATATTATCACACTCAACTAACCCTCTCTCTTTCTTTATCCCAGTCACTAATGCTGACTGACTGGGCCTACCAAATAAGAGACAAGACAACAGTCAGTGGCCTGAAAGAAAACAGAGCAAGAGACATCTTGATTATATTACAGGACAATTGCAGCTACTTGATAGGGAAAGAGAGAACGAGAAAGGGGAGAAAGAGACGAAGATAAAGAGTGTAAGAGAAAATAAGAAAGAGGGTGTAAAAAAAGACAGGGAGTGGAGAATACACACACAAGACAGGCAGATAAGAGTGAGATGACATGACCTGATCAGGTTTCCAATTAAACAGGTGTCTGCCTCGACGACCAGGCTGATTGAAACGCAACAGGACAGGATCGTGTACCAACTCGTTCTACGGGGACACGCTAAGGACAGCAAGCACCATTATGCATTTCAATGGAGATTTAAGAAGTTAGAAGGCTTTGCCTGTTTCCAGTTGTAACCAAAAAAATTAAAATAATGACGTAAATGTTTTAGGGCTCAGCGCTAACATGCTAACGAGCAAACCTGAACCAGGTAGGTAGGAATTCCGTGCCCACTGCAGCTTCACTTACAGGTGCCACACGTTTTACCACCCTCTCAAAGGCAATTATTTTATGAGGTTATTGATAAAACATGTCTCTGTGCGTGTGTGTGTGTGTGATCAATATTAGGTAAACTAATAATAAATATATTAGAACATAGATATGCCGTCAGTTCAAGGGCTTTAACTGTTATGTTGTAGGCTTGTGTGGTATAATTAATCCCCCGCTCTGAAAAAGGGAGGCATACAGGACTCCCATTTACTTGCTCCCATCTCAAACCACTCCAAATAACCCCCTCACTATCGCTCTCCAGCCTTTGCTGTGGCCTTGGAGGAGCCTGTTGCATTATTCAGAGCAGGGCTATTTGAACGGGATGTTCCAAACCCTACTTTTTAAATGTCCATGCATTTTTAAAGGGTCATGTAGCAGATTTAGGAAAAGTGATTGCTGCCCATCTATGGAGGGGTGAGGGGTAAGTCTAGCCTATTGCTCTCTGGTTTGTTGCTGAACAATCAATGGAGAACAGAACGTTCTTAACAGGCCTAATCTAAAGAACTTGAATTGAATGATACCTGAGGCAGGATTGGATTTCCAAAGCAATGCATTTCTAAATGTCATCTCAAGTCAGGCTACGCTGAACAATTGAAGTGGCTAAAATATTGTAGCGTCGGTGCCGTTTACTGGGATTACCCAGAGTGCAACAGATAGGTGCCAGGGCGCAGACTTTGTTTATCGGTAAATGATGTTGTTCTCAATGTTAACTGATGATCTTATGTTTTTATGTTATCTTTATCTTTTATCATGTATCTGTTCAGTTAATTACGCTTTTATTAGTTTAGGCCAGGAGGGCACCTGTTGGTTGCAAAGGTTAGTCTCTTTGGACCACGTATCAGAAGGGAAGCCTGATTGCATTGAGCTTAGCATACTGCTAAGTAGAAATAAAGCTAAACGTTCTTGCAATTACAAGGTTGTTTGAGATTTCTTGAATATCGAACTTGAAGCTCGCCACATTGGTGTCAGAAGTGGGATGTTCAACATGGATACTTCGCTTCAAGAAATCACAGACTTCATCAGCGATCTAGAGTTACATTCTGCAAGATTGAAGCAGAGGACGGTGACAGATACGACGGAGCAGAGCGGAGAGTTTACTCCCGCAGAGCGCATTCCAAAGGCTTTTGGGAGGGGTTTGAGCACCCTCCCCGACGGAGCCAGCACCTCAAGACCGGAGATGCTGAGGACGAAGATGACGGCGCTGAGAGAAGGATCTCCCGCAGAAGACACGCTATGCTGGGGGCCCTTCCCGGACGGCGGAAGTGCCCCACTGCCCACCATTCCAGCGGTGGTAAGGACAAAGAACACGGCAACGACGCTGGGCAGAGAGTTAACTCCGGCTGAAGAGCAGCTTCATCACGGGCCCTCAACCACTCAAGGGGCCACTGATGCAGCAGCCTTCAACAGTTGTTTGTGTCATGACGCAGCTGAAGGAACCGTGGCAACAAGCTTTAGGATTCAAGACACTGCCCGACCGTCTACCACTGCTGTTTCTCCGGTCCGCATGAAGATAGCACCAAAGCTCCCCAGGTATAGCGGGACAGACCCTTTAGGACCCTTCCTTGCGCAGGTGCAACTTGCCGCCTGGCACAACAACTGGAGTGGGGAAGAGACTGCTGTTCACCTGGCTCTGACTCTAGAAGGGAAAGCACTACAAGTACTGGTTGACCTTGCTCCTGAAGAACAACGAGAGTACCTCACCTTAACGTCAGCATTAAATAGACGATTCGGGCAGACGATTTCCAGCGACAGCATGAGAGATCGGTTAGCAAACCGACGCCGCCAACCTGGAGAGACACTAGGATCTTTTGCTGCCGATATCTGCTCATATGTTAAACGTGGCTACCCAAGATTTGAGGCCAGCGCCCAAGAAGAGTTGGCTGTCCATGCATTCCTGCAGGGCCTCACTCCGGGCAAACTACGAGAGCATATTCGCCTGTTCGCCCCAGCAACACTCGACACTGCTCTAGTTGAAGCAGAGAGAGCAGAACTGGTCTTCGCTGTCCCGTTATCACCAGCAGGGGTACACCACGCACGTCAAGCGGGGATGGAGGCGGATGAGGATGAAATGAGAAGGGAGGCAGCTTACCAAGTCCAACCAATCTCCACACGTCTAGCAAGACCCCGAGCGAACCCGAGGGCTCGACGGGAAGAAGGATGTTATCGCTGTGGGGAATTAGGCCATATAGCCCGGTACTGCCCCGCACCTGCACCCCGAAGCAACCTGCAGTCGCAGGGAAACTAGAGAGGGGTGCCATGAGGAGGGACCTGTCACCCCGTGATCCTTCTATCTCCCTCCCCCAACAACATGGACACATTGGTCGAGTAGGCCACAGCCAAGGCCTTTACCTTCACTGCCTTCTTGATGGTCACAGCTGTAGAGCCCTGGTAGATACCGGGTCGACCATTACCATTGTCCGTCCTGGCACACTCCCCGGTACTGATAGCCCCCGACCCACTGAATGGACTCCCACAACAGCGTGCATTAAGACGGTGACAGGAGAGTGTGCCACGGTTAAGGGAAAGAAGAAACTCCGGGTGTCCATCGGCAAGACAGAGGTCCACCATGAGTTCTGGCTGGCAGATATCCAGGACACCTGCATCGTGGGACTGGATTTGCTGACCCGTTTAGGCGCACAGCTTGATGTGTCCAGAGCCACCCTCCGTCTCGGCACGGAAACCACACTCCTCCAATGGGGGAGCCAGAGGAGGAGGGTGAGACGAACCAAACGAATCTCAAGCCAAGTGAAGCCGTGGCGGTCGGCATCACTACCTGTCCAGACAACATCAGCTCCCCCCCCAGACCTGATGACGTCAACTGCTCCACCAGGACCAACAACACCACCATCACTGTCGGCCCTGGTGACATCACCGCCATCGCATGTCCAAGTTGAATCGCCTAGTCCACCACCTGCATCAATGACCCTGAGTCAGTCACCAGTCTCCATGACCTCGCCTGCGCCTCAAGGGCTTACACCAACATCGCTGTTGGCCCAGATGACACCCCCCCTACGGCCAACGGGAGTGCCATCAAGCCCGTCAGTTGAGCTGGCCCAAGCCCTAAAAGACCTGTGGCAACGGAGCATCGAGGGCCTTGATGAACGGCAACAACAGATACTGCGAGAACTGTTGGACCAATACTCGGACATCTTTGCTGCAAGAGACGAGGACTGCACCCAAACCAACTTGGTGCAACACAACATCGACACTGGTGACGCCCGCCCCATCCGTCTCCGCCCTCATCGCATGGCTTTTGCAAAACGGCGGGAGGCAGAGCGGATGATCCAGGAGTTAGCAGAGGCGGGTATCATTGAGCCGTCAAATAGCCCGTGGGCTGCACCGGTGGTTCTCGTCCGGAAGAAAAATGGCAAATGGAGGTTTTGCATCGACTACCGCAGACTCAATGCAATAACCAGAAAGGACTCCTACCCTCTGCCCCGCATTGATGACGCACTGGACTACATCTCCGGGTCTAGTTGGTTCAGCTCCTTGGATCTGCGCAGTGGCTACTGGCAGGTAGAGTTGGCCCCAGAGGCACGAGCCAAGACTGCGTTTACCATCGGTCAAGGGCTCTGGCAGTTCCGGGTGATGCCATTCGGCCTGTGCAACGCCCCGGCCACCTTCGAGCGTTTGATGGAACAAGTGCTGGTTGAGATCCCGCGCAGGCGATGCGTAGTCTACCTTGATGACCTGCTTGCGCATGCAGCTGACTTTGGGGGAGCATTTAACAACCTGCAGGAGGTATTCGCGGCAATCCGGAAAGCCGGCCTCCGCCTCAACCCCCAGAAGTGCAATCTGATGCGCCGAGAGACGACCTTCCTGGGCCACGTCGTGGGAGAACGCGGAGTGTCTACGGACCCGGGGAAGGTGGCAGCTGTGCGGGACTGGCCGACGCCCCAAAACACCGGTGAGCTCCGCAGTTTCTTAGGTTTGGCGTCATACTACCGGCGGTTCATTCAGGACTTTGCCAGCCTAGCCAGCCCACTGCACCAGCTAACCCACAAGGGTCAACGTTTTCAATGGACCAGCGCCTGTGCTCAGGCATTTGACGTCCTCCGGTCGACACTGGCTGAGGCCCCAGTGCTGGCATACCCAGACCCACAGCAACCATTCATCCTTGACACTGATGCCAGCAACACCGGGGTCGGCGCCATCCTCTCTCAAGAGAGCGAACAGGGTGAACGGGTAGTGTCCTATTTCAGTCGCTCCTTAACCAAAACGGAACGCAACTACTGCGTCACCCGGCGAGAGCTGCTTGCAGTGGTGCTAGGTGTTCGTCACTTCCGCCCATACCTCTACGGCCGGCAGTTCCTGCTCCGCACCGACCATGCCTCCCTGACCTGGCTGCTGAGTTTCAAAGAGCCGGAAGGACAACTGGCTCGCTGGATTGAGGCTCTACAGGAATATGATGTCAAGGTGCAGCACAGAGCAGGTCGCCTCCACAACAATGCCGACGCCCTCTCTCGCCGACCCTGTGAAGAGACACATTGCCGCCATTGTGAGCGCCAGGACGAGAGGGAGCGGCAAAATCCAAAGGTGGCGGTGACCCAGCTCAGTGATGCAACCAGGCCAGTCCGAACCATCGACTCCCAGCTGCTTAGGGAGGAGCAAGGTGATGACCCGGTCCTGAGCAGAGTTAGGCAGTGGGTTGAGGCAGGTCAACGGCCAGAGTGGGCTTCCATCTCAGCTCTGGACCCTGAGACGAAGGCCTACTTTTCGCAGTGGGCCTCCATCACTTTAATCGACGGCATCCTTTATCGGCGTTGGCAGGCACCCAGACAAGATAGAAACCTGCTGCAGCTCCTGGTACCCCTCTCCCTGCGACCAGAGGTGCTGCAGTCGATTCATGGGCTCCCAGGAGTAGGGCACTTCGGCGTCTCCAAGACCCTGCGGCGACTCCGGAACCG
The DNA here is from genome assembly GCA_026901105.3 of Galaxias olidus. NCBI lineage: Eukaryota > Metazoa > Chordata > Actinopteri > Galaxiiformes > Galaxiidae > Galaxias > Galaxias olidus. The sequence continues at coordinate 93,742 of JAPMUY010003483.1, forward strand.
GTTTTACTGGGTGGGTTGCAGACAAGACGTGGAGCTGCATGTCCACTGTTGCGACTCCTGTACCGCCAAGAAAGGGCCAACTCATCGCTCCCACGCACCCCTGCAGCAGTACCAGGTGGGGTGTCCTATGGAGCGAGTTGGGGTTGATGTCCTGGGCCCTTTTCCGGTCACGGAGTCCGGTAACCGATACGTCTTGGTGGCGATGGACTACTTCACCAAGTGGCCAGAGGCATATGCGGTGCCGGATCAGGGCGCTGTCACAACAGCGACAAAGCTCGTTGAAGAGATGTTCTCGAGGTTTGGCGTGCCAGAGGAGTTGCACAGCGACCAGGGCCGAAACTTCGAATCCCAGGTGTTCGGAGAGGTATGCCGACGATTGGGAGTGAAGAAGACCCGCACTACTCCTTTGCACCCACAAAGTGACGGACTGGTTGAGAGGTTCAACCGGACACTGGCCACACAACTCGCCATCTTGGTTGACCAACGCCAGAAGGATTGGGACTGCCACCTTCCCCTGGTTCTGATGGCGTATCGAACGGCAGTCCAGGAGTCGACTCAGTGCACTCCGTCTTGCCTGATGTTCGGGAGGGAGATGCGCACCCCCGTTGAGTTGACGTTCGGCTCTCCACCTGAGCCAGAGGTTGCAGGCGAGCCAGGACCAACCTACCTGCAACAACTCCGCAGTCGGCTCCGGGTGGCACACAACTTTGCTCGCCAGACTCTGACGGATGCGGGAGTCCGGCAGAAGCGAGCCTATGACACAAGGTGTCGAGGACAGGACTTTGGAGAGGGTGACAGAGTCTGGGTCTACCAACCTATCCGAAAAAAGGGCGTATCCCCTAAACTCACCAGCCATTGGGTGGGCCCATGCATGGTGCTGGCTAAACTCACTGATGTGGTTTACAAGGTCAGGATGGCGAACAAAAGTCGACGGACTGTGGTTATTCATCGAGACCGCTTAGCGCCGTACCAGCCGTTGGCGAAACCAGGAGTTGGAACAAGTGAGCAAGAAGACTGCCCGCTGCCTGACGAGCCAAGAGCTGTGCCCCGACGGCAGCGCCGGCTCCCTCAGCACTTGCAGGACTTTGTGATGGCCACATGGGTCGCCGGGACGGCTGACCCTTAAGAGGGGGGCAATGTAGCGTCGGTGCCGTTTACTGGGATTACCCAGAGTGCAACAGATAGGTGCCAGGGCGCAGACTTTGTTTATCGGTAAATGATGTTGTTCTCAATGTTAACTGATGATCTTATGTTTTTATGTTATCTTTATCTTTTATCATGTATCTGTTCAGTTAATTACGCTTTTATTAGTTTAGGCCAGGAGGGCACCTGTTGGTTGCAAAGGTTAGTCTCTTTGGACCACGTATCAGAAGGGAAGCCTGATTGCATTGAGCTTAGCATACTGCTAAGTAGAAATAAACTTCCTGGTTTCTCTCACCAGCTGTGCTCTGTTCGATCGAAAGGTCGCAGTCATTGCGTTGGTAAAGAGGGACAGGGGAGAAGCTGTGCTATTTGGGAGGATACACAGCTGCTTGGTCCAATTGCCCCCCTCATCTGTTAATCGATTGACTGTGCAGTCTGCAGACCTAGAAGACAAAGAGTTAGTATTCACTTGTGCTTTGTTCCCTGAAGAAGGCATGTTGTTTTCTTTTATGACGACTCTCTTTGGGAGACGAAGTGTATGCGTGTGTGTTCCTGTAATTAATGGACTATGTGTTAACTTGTCCCATGGGAAGTACATTCCATCCTCTCCTAACACACACTTAGTCACTATCTAATTAGGATAACGAATAGGTTAAAATCAATGACTGGCAAAGTCATTTGGATTGGTATGGTCGAATGTATTTTTGGTTAATGCGCCTTTCAAGTAAAAAATGGCTGCATTTCTGTTGTGTATTTGTATGTGACACTTTAGACCATCAAATAGATACTGCACAAGTGTAAATGTTAGTTTCCCGCGAGCTTTGTCAGATTCTGATCCTTAGGGTAGTGTTTTACCCCTGGCTTTTTTTGGCTCATAATGTTAGGATGTTCCAAGAGGGAAAGACGAGGATACATAAAATCAGAGAGGCATAGAAAGAGCAGCAGTAATTGCATGGATAGAGACATCTGAATTTAATAGATTAGGAACAATTGACAACAAGCACACTCTCCGCTCTCTCTCTCTCTCACACACACACACACACACACACACACACACACTCGTTTATCTACTCTCATTGACAAAATGGTTGTTGCTTGACTTGTAAAGCATGTTGTGTAAGCTTTGTTAAACTTTAAGTAAAAGAAGTACAAGTCACAGACGTATAAGTGCTACGTTTCCACCAGGAACATTATTTTGTATGATTGATGTGTTTGTCTATTGTGGGAGCCCCAATATAGAGCCTCACAACTCCATTAGGACCAAGCTGTGTGCAGTGACAGGTAATCGCAGAGCAAAGCAGACCCGGCTGAGTCATAAGGACTCCTGCCAAGTTGCATTCGCTTCATCAAAACACTGCACCATGTTAGCAGTAGCTGGTCAGTGCACTTGCTACATGTCAGTAAACTTTACGTGTGTGTACGGTGTGCCTTGAAGTTCAAACCGAATGACTCAACTCATTTGTGTGTATACACTGAAAGACCATCTACTTCAGTTGCAATGGTCACGTTTTCATGGAGCAAGTTAGCAGGGCGTAACTTCCCATGGAGCGTAACAACCTCAGTAACAGTTACGACTTCAACTGTCATTGGATAAAATGTCCTATTCACTTTGAGGAGGGAACCTATCTATCATGAAGTAAAGTGGGCAGCATGCAGCTTCTCCGGAGACGGATACAAAAAACCATAGCTCATCTTCGCTGAGAATTAGGCCTAAGTTACGAAAGAGTTACGTGTTCATACAAACATGTCTGTATAGAAGTTGAAACGACTACAACCTCAGTCAAGCACAGGGCAAAGCTGCAAAGGGCAACTTATTTGGCTGCAACGTCTGTCATAGCTGAGACGAAGAGACTGCTTAGTGAAAATGATGCCATTTTGTAACAAAGGACCACGAGTTCACAGCGGGCTATCAGAAGAATGTAAAGGAGCATCAATCTTGTCAATGTGATTGATTTGGCACGGAATTTAAATTTGAGCATAACTCCTTTCTGAGGCTGCTTCAGCGTCATCTAAAATTCAGGAAGCACACAATTAAGTTGGTAACATACACACTTAAAATACAGCATTTACTTTACAACTTTTAATGTAGCTTGTGCTGACTATGTGAAGGCCTTTGCTTAGTGAAAGTAATGCATTTTTATGAGGCTTAACAATGTTGTGTGGCAGAGCCAACTGTGTGTGTGTGTGTGTGTGTGTGTGTGTGTGTGTGTGTGTTTATGAGTGTGTGTTTGCAAGTGTTATTAGGTATGAGGGATTTGTGATTTAATGCACATTAATGAGCAGACCTGTGTTTGCACCTGTATACTTACTGCAGAACTCAGTACCACCAGAGGGCATACCGTATCATTTTCTAAAGTCTAGGCTACGTTTGTTGTTTTTTATATACTATAATATCAAATCAGAGTCAGTGTCATATCATTCTGTGGACACTCTTATTTAGAATTGTATGATTTATCAGGAGTTATAGCACTTGCATGCCTGTCATGCATGTCAACACTTATGCTGTAGCCTGTACAGTATAATGCCTCAGCCAGTCATTTTGCCATTGTACCGTATCTTTTAAAACTGGAAACAGGGTATCTTTTATTAAACAATCCCTCAATATTTTTCTTCTAAATTGATTGAAATGTTGGTTTTAGTATATCTTTTTATCTCTCTTGTTTTTTTGTTTTTTTTGCTTTTATATATTTTAAAAGCAACAATTCTGTAATTCTTAATGTTACTGTTACCAAGGAATGCTGTTAAGAAAAGGGCTTTCTTGGCTCATTATGCTGGGACTACAGTCTCTTTGTTTTACTAAGCCATTGACTTTCAAAGAGCTGACCTGATACAATAGGCACTTCAACCCAATCAAGAATCAGAACAGTTTGTAACTTGTCCTTGACTTTGTCTCCCAAAGAAGGGAGCGTTCGGCTTTGTTTGCAGTTCTTATTGAAATAAGAAACAAGGAGTTTTTTTATTACCATTAAGAATTGAGCTGCCGCCACATATACTTTTCTGTAGATTCATGCTTATAGATGAATACTTTAGGGGAAATTAACACCCAAATATCCTAATAAAAGGTATGTTAATATATGGTTCTAACGAAAGAATGTTTAACAAAATATTGAGCAAACAAAGCTTTTGCTCCATTTCCAACTATTTACTGTCATATTCGATCCGAATGCCTTATACTCAGTCCAAGAAAATGTTTATTTCCTGTCGGACAAGCACAACACATTGAAATAACACACGGCCCGGGCAGACACATTGAAAGGACTTAACACATTGACTAAAATTAATTACTTGGTCGTTACAGTATTATATTTTAATACCAATGTTCTGGTCCAGTAATGGACCACTTTCAATGGCAGGGTAAAGAGAGGCCTTAATTAATTACTACCTACATAGAGTTTCAGCACAGAAATACTGTTTTTGAAGTTTGCTAAAATTGGGTTTATGTGGTATTTAAATCTTCTATGCTCATGTGAGGTGGTGAGGCCTGGTTCGCAAAGACCAAGACGAGATACAGAATTTGAATCCAATACAGGTTTTGGGAGACAAATATGAACACTATGGGTTTTTCATTGATGTAGATTTATTACCTACATGTCACTCATTTTAATCTTTAGTTAAATACATTTCGATTTTCAGCATTATAAACCAACAGCAGTCAAAAGGATATACAGCTCAAAGGCATTAAGCCCCTTCCACACCAGATTGCCTGGCTGTGTGTCATAGCCACTCTGGCAGCACCAATAAACCCCCGAGTGTGTGATATGGGCTGTCAGCTCCCTGATCAAATGTAGTGACCTCACTGTAAGAGGGAGTGGAGAGACCAAAATACCCCGACCACATAGGAGTGCCAGACAGGTGAGTGCTGCCGGTGAGAATGACTCTAATTATTGAAAGAACAGTTAGGCCAGAGTGGTTCTGATTCATTAAATACAGATCTGTCAACACCATCGTTACCATCAATACAAAAGACTCAGTCTGCTGATTACATTTGCCTTCTCCAATACTCCAACCAAATGAATTTGGTATACTACTAGTCTTCGATCATTTGGGTACATTTGTGTTTTGATGGAGGGCCTATTAGCCCAGACTGGAGACATAGAGGCACCACACACGTTCCGTAGCATACCCTCCATAGTATACCGTCAGTCCATCAACCCATTATCGTACGTCATCCATGTTATGTCTGAACATTAATAGGGCCTGCTCATTCAGCATAGGAGCGGTACCAAACAATAACAGTAACCGTTTTAAAATAGTAGTCCAGAGCAACTTGCAGACCCTCAAAATACTATATGTTCTCTGCATTCATAATCCTTCAAATCATCTGTATTGAGCCACAGAGAAGCTGGGTCTAGATTTCACATAAAAAATGAATATCTACATGGCACTGGAAAGCAGCCATATTTATCCATTCATTACCTCTCACCTATGACTAGCTATCTACGCTAAAGTAGTCGAGAGCAAATAGGCGCTATGGGTTTGAAACAGAGCAACATACAATCACAAATTAAACATTCACTAACACTTTATAACTGTCAGTGATTGTTTGGGAGTTTGTTTTCGATGTCTGACCTGACAAGTTACATTGACTAAATGTGTTTCTCTCTCTATATGCCTCTCTTCCTAGCTCCACTGTGGTCTACGAGTCTGCCTGTCTACCTATCTGTCTTATTAGCAGTATGAGTGACTGTCTGACTACCGTGTCAAACCTGAACCACCTGGGACTCTGGTATGACAGTAGGAGCACACATACACACACATGCACCTTGGAATATAAACAGAAAATATATTTTCGAAAGGATGACAGATGGACAACTGGACTCACACACACATCCTTTGTACCCCATCCAGGTAATCAGACACTTATTAATTGGTATCATTATTTACTAGAGTGGTGATTGTCCTCTTCTGGAGGGTTTGAGCATTGATCCTGGGGTTGGACTGGCATGTTGGTGAATATTTTGTCTCAGATGACACACAAAAAAAGTGAAAAGCCTTATTTTAAGTTTTACCAAACAACACGTTTCATGTTAATCATATTTCTTTTTCACGCTGAATTATGACCCTACGTCTGGAAACAAGCACTGAGGACGCATAAGCTGAAACACAGATCAACAGTCTGAAGAGATAGGGACTTTCAGAAAAACCGTTAAAGCAACAATCCTGCACAATTTGAGATCATGCCAAATAAGTTATTCAAATATTGATATTGATAAAACCTTTTATGGAATGTTGAGCTTGCCATACTGGCATGGCATACTTATCGAAATTTGAGATATTGCGTTTAGTTGATGTTTAGAACGTTGCAAAACACTCTAGAAGAGAAAGTTAAAACAAGACATAAAAGATTATGAAATCTATCAGAAACCTTTATTATTGAGAACACACTGCATCATTTTGTGAAATTTTAGACCAACACAAGCTTCCTTATAGTTTCCCTTCATAATCACGGTGAAAAAAGAAGTGTTGATTTTTGCCGTCCACTCAATTGAAAGACAAATATTTCCATTTGATACAATTTATTTTTAAGGGTGCTATTACAGCAGAATAGAACCCTCTCTCCTTTTGCTAAAGAACTGTGCACACTTTATTCTAGACAACGTAGTTAGTTTGTTTTTCTCTGTTATCCACAACCATATTTAGTGTTATTTAATTTAATATATGAATTAACATTTAAATCAAAGATGAATCTGAAAAATAGCACTACCTTGTCATACAGATGGAACATTCCAATATGTTCTCAAATAAATAAAAGATTATATTTTGAAACATAATTTATCGATAGAAAGACATGATTCATGGCACCTGCAGATAGGACATCTTGGTAGACATAGAATGGACGGTCAGCAGTTTGAAATCAAAATGATACTACAGCTTGAGGTCAGAAGTTGTGTCTGTTGATGCGTTCCTGTTCCATTTGAGACTTGGCCTTCTTCTTCAGCAGCAGGATATGTTCTGCAAACTCCCTGACAGCGCCACTCCCCCCAGTGCAGTGGCATGTGTATTTGGAGGCATTGATTGCCATCACCGGGGCATCTCGCGGTACTGCACTTAACCCAGCCAGAACCAAACATTCCACATCTGGCTGGTCATTACCTATGGGCAATGGGAGAATGTAGCAGGGAAGAAGGAACGAAAGGTGAGGTAACGTGTAAGATGACTTTGAGTGTCAGCCTTCGGCTTCACTGCTACAACGTCATGTATTGACAGTGGTGTAGCTAAAGATGTTGTGTTAGCTGACTTGCCACAATATGAGCTGTTGTTGACTTGATTTAGCTCATCAAGTAAAGAGATATTGATCATATGTAGGATGCCTATTAATTAGTTTAAGTAGTCAAGTAATATAATGAGTATTGGCAATAAAATTTGTGATGCAAAATGGTAGTTTTAAAATGGTATATTTAGGGACAGCAAACATGAAGCTTGAAACAGTAAACTTTTTGAAAAGAAAAGGCCAAATTTGACATTGTGTAACAATGAATGGATATTTTCAGGAGCATTCATGTTTGTTTCAGCAATGTAAACAAACACCCATTCCGCGTTCAATACAAAACTATTATTAGAAGTATTTTTATTACCCCCTCTAGCATTCCATGATACAGTTATACATTTGAGTCAATAACAGTTCCAGTTGTTCATGGTCTGAGTCCGGGTGATCATTATTTTTTGCTTTAGATTTGGCTTCGTTTTCAGTCATATTGAAACTTTAAGAGAAGTGAGAGTTAAAGGTTTGTATGCCGAATTAACACAGACCAATGCAATCCCCCAGCTATGAAGTATGCATGGTTTAAGGACTGGATTTGAATAGTGGGATTAATATATTCCAAGTCAAAAAGAAAGTTGGTTTAGTGTGGCCTATATGTGTTGTTCTAATGCCTACAAAATATTTACGAACCTAAGGCTTTTCAAATATTAGATTATCATATTTACCCATATAAGCCACCTCTTTCCAGTCTAACCCCCTCTTCTTTATCATCTGCTGGACGTCCCCCAGCAACTCCACTCCCATCTGCCTGATCTGGCAGGCTGTTCTCTGAGACAGCTTGTCTGACAGAGCCTTAGAGAGGGGGTTTTCACTGGAGGTCAACAGCACCACCTATTGGACAAAAGAAGAAAGAGCGAAAAGAGAAAAGGTGAGAAGGAAAAGGACAACATACAGGTACTTTGCGCCGCTACCAAATCTCAAAGTTCACACGTTTTAGGGCCTATTCAAAAGACAGTCAACATTTGAGAGAACTAGGTTTACCTGAAATAGTCTTCGTAGCCTTGCCAACTCTGTCTGTACACTTGCATAGCTTATGTCCACACCCTCTCTTTAAAGTTTACAAATACCGGTTTGTCTGTTTGTTTATCATACCGATTGTACTCTCTTACTCTATAGCACACACAGACCAGTGTGTCTGGCTGTGTGTGTGTTATATTGTGTGCGTGTCTCAGACTGTAAGTTAGAGCTAGTTATCACACCACACCTCCACGTCATCCTTCTGCAGCATGCGCAGGCCCGTGTTGTCCCTGGAGTTGAGTGACACCATGTCCTCTCCTGAGGCGGAAATAAAGATCTGTCCATCGGTCAGACAGCCAGAGACGTTACACAGCAGCAGCTTCACCACCTCTGGCTTGTCACGGCCAAAGTACCCATACCTGCCAAAAACAACATGTTGAATCCCAATCTATTGAAAGTAGTATTACTGTCCCTTTTTTCCTTCAACCAAATCAAACAAAGTTTAAAGCTAGAATTGTAAATACTAGCCAGGTAAAGAAAGGTCAGTGTCAGCTCCCAAACGTTAATTATTTACAATATTTGGCCTAGTGAGCTCCTGGACTGCAAAATAATTCAAGTATAAATACTGGTATAAAACAAGATGCTGATGATAAAAATACTCCCACTACCACTATTTTGAAGAACAGAACTTGATGTTGTGAATTAGGTGTCCTAACATTATAATGAAGCTGACCATAAATGCTAACGCTTAAGTACCAAGTCAACATTTCAAGCAATGAGCAACATTAAGGGTACTGCTAACCCTTCTTGACCAAGAGAGCTTGGGTCTTTACCGGAGTACTCTTTGTTCAGCTACAGGCCAGTCAATGTCTACATCGATGTCCACACTGTACTCTGCTGCCATCTCATAGTATCCTGTCTTACCACCCTAGGAGAGGGAGAGGACGGGGGGCAAATGGAGGACAAAATAGGAATGGTGAAATTGGGAAGAATAGGAGAGAGGAATAAGAACCCAGAGTATCGCAGCATGTCTTTTTTGTGAAAAAGACATACCGTACTGCAAATCATGCCTACAACCAAAACAATGAACACATACTTTTATTGAGCATTAGAGACAATGACTCAATGAGTTTTAAACTATGCCACATGCATTAACAAAGAGCTTATTCACCCTGCCCCCAATGTTTCCCTTTGATGTGTAAGTGCTAAAGGCAATTAGAATGGGAAACAACCCTTTGTGATTGTGCCTTACCATGTTGACACAATGTGAGTCTTGAAAAAATCAGCTGAATGTCCAAAATCTATTTAAGCCTACTATGATTATTGATATGATAGTTTCTCTCTCTCACAACGATTATTTTGACATGTCATGTTAGCTAGTTAAATGTGTATTAATTACTTTTATTTAGATAAAGTGTAGTTCTAAATTGACTAGCATTTTTTATCGGGTGTTGTCAGTAGCGGATGTCCTGCTCCGGTTGTGCTCTTTCATTCATAATGCAAATCATACTATTTACCTAAGAACCAATTGTGGGAAGGTTAAGGGCTTACCAAAGAGTAAATCCTGACTTTTGAATAGTGTCAGTTATAAAAAAAGAAAATTATGTATTAATGTTTAACAGTACGAGGCAGCGTAAAGTTTTGTGATATAGCATAGCAACTAGGGTAAATAGGTTAGGGTTAGCGTTACAGTTACATGGGTGAATAGATTAGGGTTAACGCTTACCGTTAAATGGGCAAATAGGTTAGAGTTTAACGTTAAATGGTAAGTAAAATGGTATCCTTAGAAAAAAACTGAATGTAATGTTAGAATATATAAATACATTTCAATATTTCTTTTCAAAATGTATTGAAACAGAATTTAATTCAGTTTATTTTTTAATTAATCATAAAGCTATCTACTCATTAACCATTTTTAAGTGACTATCCATATTTCTACAGTATGGATTGTCACTTAAAAATGCCAGTTTTCATAATTATTAATAGAGATCTAATTAAACAAAAGAAAATATGGACATCCTATTAGTTTGGGTGCCGAACAGAAAATGCATTGCCAAGAAGGAAAAGTCTGCAACTTAGATTATGCTCCACTAGTAGAATTTATTGACACATATAATCAACAACAACGTTTCAACCAAATCAGTCTTCGTCAGGTCGAAGAAGACCGATTTGGTCGAAATGTTGTCGTTTTCTATATGCGTCAATAAATACTACTAATGGAGCATAATCGGAGTTGCGGACTTTTTTCTCCTTGATAATAGAAATACTGTATAAGACATCTTAAATCAACAACATAGCACCTTAGCATTCTTCCTTTTCTTCAGAAAAATACTTTTAAAACGCATCGTACTTAATATACTTTTAAACATACTTAGTTTGACATACATCTTTCTTCTACTTATGGACAGAATCCTGTGGACATGTCATCCCAGTGTAACATCCTGCCAGCCACCCAGTCAGCCATCTGCCAAGCTACTGTACCTGCATGATTCCTTGATCTATCAGCTCTCTGGTGGCAAAGTAAAAGGACCCGTTCTCACAGAGCTCGCCGTTCCAGTCCTGCCGCCTTGGTCGGTTAGATGGGTCCAGGTTCAGCGGTTTGGTCCTGAACCTGGTCCTAGCTAGAAAAAGCAGGGTAACAGAGTACATTGGTGACTTACTGATCAACAACGCTTGCCACGGCACTGCTTCTAATAAAGGTGTGAGGATGAATGTTGTGGTCCGCCATAGATCAGCTGGTATTGGGTATAGTAGTGATGATGCTCCTAGGGTTAGGGATTTGATTCACACTATAACCACTCTTACTTAAAATGCACGCATGACAGCATTGGGTAAATATTATTATTATATTTATTTAAAATATGGCAAAACTATGTACACTAAAGTCTATTTTCAAATACTTGGATTAATGAATTACAAAAAAAACTCTTTTTAAATATTATTTTTAGCAATAGCAATGCTTTTGAAGGGCCTCAATTACTTTATGAACCTACAAGTCAAGTAAGTTCCTGCTGCACCCAGTCAATTAAAAGTCACAAGTAAAATATGCAGGGTGTGCATCCTATGTGGAAACACATTATAAGATATCTCATACAAGAGACGTTTGTTCCCTCCTAGTGGTAGAGAACTAGCCAATCGTATTAATTTACCACCACTCTTCTTCACTTCCTGCCATCGAAACTGGTGTCTTCGGACCACAGCAAAGACAGACTCAAAGCCCTGCACAGTGATCATCTCCAAGGCGTCTTTAAGATGGTGAGGGTGCAGGCAAGGAGACGTAGCCTGGATATTACACACCACATCCACTTCTGGAACACACAGAAACACACAGACATAAATTTATTAACGAATTACAGACACACGCACACCATACCTTCGGTCACATCTTAAAAATTTCTGTAATCAATCGGTTGACAAAAAAACCATTATGCTCACATTATGCTCACACACATATACATACATACTGTACATTCATATATATATATATATATATATATATATATATATATATATATATATACATATACATATATATAAAATCGAAAGGATTTGGTCGAAAGGAGCCAGATGAGGTGGTACGGGCATCTGATTAGGATGCCTCCTGGGCGCCTCCCGTTGGAGGTTTTCCGGGCACGCCCTACTAGTAGGAGACCCCGGGGTAGACCCAGAACACGCTGGCGGGATTATATATCTCGTCTGGCCTGGGAACGCCTCTGGATCCTCCAGGAGGATCTGGAAAACGTTGCTGGGGATAGGGACGGCTGGAATTCCCTGCTGAGCATGCTGCCACCGCGACCCGGCCCCGGATTAGCGGCGGAAAATGGATGGATGGATGGATGGATGGATGGATATATATATATATATATTTCTTATCAAATAAATAAAGGACCTCCATTTGAACCTCCATCCTGTGGACCTTGAATGTATGTATGTATGTATGTATAATATATATATATATATATACACACACACATATACAGACGGGTGACAAATTAAAGGAAAAACCAACATAAAGTGTCTCAGTAAGGTGTTGGGCCACCACGTGCCGCCAGAACAGCTTCAATGCGCCTTGGCATTGTTTCTACAAGTCTCTGGAACTCTACTGGAGGGATGGAACACAATTCTTCCAAAAGATATTCCCTCATTTGGTGTTTTGATGATGGTGGTGAAGAGCACTGTCTAACACGTTGGTCCAAAATCTCCCATAAGTGTTCAATTGGGTTGAGATCTGGTGACTGCAAAGGCCATAGCATATGATTCACATCATTTTCATACTTATTAAACCATTCAGTGACCCCACGTGCCCTATGGATGGGGGCATTGTCATTCTGGAAGAGACCACTCCCATCAGGATAGAAATGTTTCACCATAGGATAAAGGTGATCACTCAGAACAACTTTGTATTGATTTGCAGTGACCCTTCCCTCTAAGGGGACAAGTGGATCCACAACATGCCAGCAAAATGCCCCCCACAGCATAACAGAGCCACCAGATCCCCTCACTGTTGGGGTCAAGCATTCAGGCCTGTACCGTTCTCTTGATGTACGCCACACATGCACTCGCCGAGAATATGGTGAAGGATGACTCATCTGACCATATCACTTTTTTCCACATCTCTGTAGACCAGTGCCTATGGTTTTTGCACCACTGAACTCTCAAATGTGCATTCATCTTTGTTATGAGGGGTTTATGCACTGCAACCCTACTATAATATCCCTCTCGATGTAATTGTTTACGGACTGTTCTTGCTGAAACATTCTGATCACGTCCTGCATTGACATTCTTAGTCACCTGGGGAAGAGTTGCTCTTCTGTTTTTCCTTACATATCGCACTAATGCCCGAGCATCACGGTCATCAAATGTGCGCTGTCGACCACAATCTCCAACCCTATTTACTGATGTCTTTCCCATAGATTTAAATGCAGATGTCACTTTAGTCACTGTTCCTATTGAAACATCAGTCAGTTGAGCCGTCTTTGTGACTGAAGCTCCTGTCATCCGTGCCCCAGCAATGAACCCTCATTCAAAGTCACTTAGATCTTTTCCTCTTGCCATCTTGATACAAAATCAGAATCAACTGGGCCTGCTCAGCATTTTTCTACATGCCACAGAGCATGATTGGATGTTAATTGCTTATTTGTACCATGCAGTGCACCTGTGTGGAAGCATCTGCATTCGTTATGTTTCTCCACTCATTTATTCAGGTTTTTCCTTTAATTTGTCACCCGTATATATATATATATATATATATATATATATATATATATATATATATATATATATATATGACTTATGTAATTGGTGTTGGACTTACCGTTTTGTTTCACAGTAGAAACGTTTTTTTTTTGGTGCCTGCAGTAACATTATTGTGTGTGTTAGGACTAAAACCTAGCATCCCACAGACTGGTCCATCGCATGTGATAAGATTTATGTTGACCTATTTGATCCTCTAGCACAGCTGATAGGCATGTAACTGACTCTGCCAGGGTCTTGACAAACGTAATCTATGATAATAGTGTGATGAAGATTTGAGTAGGCCCTATCTGTAGATTGGATTTTAAGGAAAAACTATAGTGAAATACAATGTGGTCATATGAGAGAATAATATTTTCTTTCTTACCATGTATTTGAGCATTCTATGTTTGTAGGCTTTGAGCACAAAACTCTACACGTACGTCCCAAAATAAAAGAGATGCGTTTTAGCATAAATGTGCATGTGTGAATCATAGTGTACCTGGATTGAGTCTGCTGAACTCCTGGATGGTTTCCAGTGAGCTGGAAGAATCTCTGGAGACCTCAGGGCTCCTACGGTGTACTTTGGCTCCCCAGGTCTTTGCCACCTTCTCTATCTCATCGTGGTCTGTAGATACCCACACACTAAGGGGCAACAAATACAAAAAAAATCTAATAAATACACTTTGTTGAAATTGTGAGTGCAGAACATATTTGTAAACACATATTAGCCCCCTCACTAGAGAAAAACTTAAGGTTTACAAACACTACTTTACATTCACTATGTCTTTGATGGTGTGAACTTGGATAAAATGACTAGCAAAACGACACACTGTGGTAACTACATAAGGCTACAATGATTTAAAACTAACAATTATATAAAATTTGTAGGGACACAAGTAAAGTAACTACAACGATTTTCTGGAGAAGATTGGTGGAATAGCCTAATTGCATACAGAGCAAGGTTAATGTCCAAATTCCTCTAACAGACTTAGACAACATTTAATGCAGAACACAACTTTAAGTGACAGCAATACCCACCTGTCAAACATTCCTGAGTCCAACGCAGCCCTCAGCACCCATCCTATAAGGGGGACCCCCGCAAGCATTTTTATATTCTTCAGTGGAATTCCTTTGCTTCCTCCTCTTGCAAGAACCAATGCAGCTATGTGCTTGTTTTTGCCTTGATTAGCTGCAGGGGGTACACAGGCTACATCTTCAATGCCCGATCGAGTACGCTTCCTTGCAGCCATAATTGCCGGGCAGGTGACGTAACTACGATTTGTAGTTATCAGATAAGACGCTGAACCAAGGCCAAAAATCGATGTGCCTGACTAAGCAGTTATTAAGTACGTTTTTTCTAACCTTGTGTTTCCACCGTGAACTCCTAAATGAAATTGCTGATATTTGTTTTGCTGACGAATACAGGAAGAGGACAGCCAATAGGCTAACGCATAAGGCCGTAATGACAGGAATGAATGCACCCGTATCTTTATCAAAATTATTTGTCACAAAATAATAAATATGATGCGAAAGAATTCTCTCATGTCCTCTGAGGAACATTTTAATGTTTTATTAAACTATCATGTCAAATATGGGATTAGTACATGTAATTTCAGATGCATATTGGATTGGTGGAAAATATAAGAAGATACGGTACAATGACCAAACATTTGGGAGGATTTTTGCAGTGGGTTCCTCATATCTATAATGAAGTATACCATTGAAAACACATTTTACAATACAGTACATGTATTGTATAAGCTTAAGGTGTACATAAAAAGTCACATCCACACAATAATCAGTCATCACACATTGTGGGTAACATTCCTAGAATATCCACGATCTGAACAGCGGAATTAGTCTCAACAGAGTGACAAAATG
The DNA here is from genome assembly GCA_026901105.3 of Galaxias olidus. Taxonomy (NCBI): domain Eukaryota; kingdom Metazoa; phylum Chordata; class Actinopteri; order Galaxiiformes; family Galaxiidae; genus Galaxias; species Galaxias olidus. The sequence continues at coordinate 109,220 of JAPMUY010003483.1, forward strand.
TGCCAAATGCCGGCTATATTTCACGCCGTCATGGGGGGGTATTGGGTAAAGTTTTTAACTAGCAAGAATCGCGCCTCGGATAAACCTCATAGGCTACGATACTGCCACTGAGCATGTGTATTAAAATGTCGTACAGTCGGGGTATAAATCTAAAGAGCGTGGAAATCACAGGTACTCAGTGTCGATATAAGATATTCACTGTGGGGGCGAGCCATTAGCCAGCTTTGGTCTACTCTAAGCGAACTACTACACCGGACGCAACGCTTGAAAAGTTTCTGTTAACCTAAAATCAAATTAGTGTTCATTAAAAAAGTTGCAAATCAATTAATTATATCTACTGTATTGGGTTGCATAGCCTATACATAGGCCTGATAACAGTTACACGGGTGGAGTGAGTAACGTGCAGACTACACGCATTTGAAAACATAACCTGCATAATTATAACTATAAATAAAAAACACTCACTAAAGTCGTACGTAAAGGCAGTTGTGCCCTTCATTAAACGTACTTATTTTTTTTACAGGTTTATCAGCCTCTACAGAGACTATCAAAAATTGCCAACGCCGGCTATATTTCAAGCCGTCATGGCGGGGTATTGGGTAAAGTTTTCAACTAGCAATAATCGCGCCTCGGATACACCTCATAGGCTACGATACTGCCACTGCGCAAAGCTACCTTCAGGACACAACAGTCTACTACCTATACTAGGAGCGTGAAAATCACAGTGACGGTACTCTGTGTCGATATAATATATTCACTGTGGGGGAGAGCCATTAACCAATAGCCTGCCTTCCACCAAGATTCAGACCAATGGGTGACCTAGATGGTCTAAATCAGCTAAAACATTTATATCAAAGTTAAATAGCCGAAAAATCTTGCCAATTAAAAAATAAATCATTGCTTTATGTAAACTTGATCGCATACAACCATTTGAGAAGTAAAAAAAATATATATATTTTTTCTGTTGTATAAAAATCGAATTATATTATATACAAGAAATCGATAAAAACTAACAGCATTTTACGTTTATTTTCAGCTTCACGAGAATATAAAGACAGCCCATCCTTTTGTTAGAGTTATGTCATCATGACAAGCCTTTCTCCACAATTTCTGTAAATGCATATACAAGGATGACTGTAAGGAATAACTCGACAGAAATTCAGGGCGCACCATTGAAGTAAGCTCAGTTTTTCCGTACTGTTCATACATGTACAAATTCATTCTATCACTTTCTTACTTTCACATGAGTATCAGTCTCCTTAGAGACCGTCAAAAATTGCCAAAGCCGACTGTATTTCAAGTCGTCATGGCGGGGTATTGGGTAAAGTTTTCAACTAGCAATAATCGCGCCTCGGATAAACCTCATAGGCTACGATACTGCCACTGCGCAAAGCTGACTTTCATTTGAAAGAACAGAGTATATGAAAAAAGAAGACCACTATCAGGAGGACGGTTCACATTTTGTATTATCTGAAAGGGTACCATGTCATTGATTCAATTTACAATTTCTACCTTGCCTTTGTATTCACTTTTGTAATTTTAACTGGTTGCGTCAAATGCATTTATAAACTAATGTATATGTAATATACCGCAATGCATGTTGGGATAAACTTTACATGTACGATTCGATTGACTGGGCAGGCGCCTTCCCTCTGATGTTGTACTAGCAAACAAGAACCACTAGATGGTATCATCAGCACCGAATATTGCAAACCATCCTATCTTTGAATTGTTAGCCAAGAAGCAACAACATTATAACCCTCTCACCTAGGCTATTCCAGCCTACAGCTGCACTAAGCATTTAGGAAAGTCTTCGGACGATAGGAGTCGAGATCAACTGTAAATAAAACATAAAAAAAAATTCCTGAACATTGATAGACATACTAGTGCTACGTTGAGTAAATGTAAAAGTGGTGACTACTCTAATTTAACTAGCAGGCATTCAGTACCACCGCCGGTCACAGAAAAGTCAAACCTAAACGTAAAAATCGACACATACTGGAACAAAGCTAACGGTGGTTACGCTATAATCTACAGCGACTGGATTCTAAGTTTGAAAAACAAATCAAACGCAAACGCTTGCCTTATCAAAACTTACATTTAGCCTGATATAAAGGCTACTCATCCCAAATGCTATCAACAGCACTTATTTTGTTTCCACCATAAATTCGCACAACATGCAATTTAGGGGAACTAGGAGCAACTACAGCCTATATAGCCTAGTTGCTATATAGTTGATAAGCATTTTACCGAATTTCGTACTGGCAATTCACTTAAATTTAATTGATTCTTATAGGCTAAACTATTCTAAAGTTATATGCCAAATCTATAAATTAATATAATGCAAATCCCCACGTGTTTTGTGGAATAGGACTAAACCACAAAATACGTCAACGGTCGAGAAATAGGCTAAACGCTGGCAATCCAACACTGTCTAGTCTAGTGTCTAGCGTCTACCAAAAATGAAGGTAGGCTATAGGTTGAAGATGCAGATGGAGTTAGGCCTAATTGATTGCAGTCAAGGTAGGCTACTGTAGTTATAGTGAGCATACCTCTTCAGATGAATCGCTATTCGTGTAAATTGACTGCTGGTGACAATTTTTCCACATTATTTACCTGTTAAAGTCTTTCAAACATTCATGCATTCAAAGAGAGGACTTTTGTGGCGCGAGAGACGTTGTACACAGGGCGTTTTCCCCCACACCTTCCTAAAAACCTCCGCAACCTATTGCCCACTACTGCTGATTGTTCAATATGTTCATGTGAGTGTTCACAGCCCGTTGTTTAGGGAAGCCTCTTCCACTCATTGCGCAACATTGCGCCTTAGTTTGTTCAAAAAAAATTTATGCAACTGCTCAAAATGATAAGTAACATTACTCCTAATGCTGTCATAATCTTATTTTAACATGGAATATTATTGATCATAGAGCTTTTCATAAAGCTATATGATCAATAATATTCCATGTTAAAATAAGATTATGACAGTTCCAGGTGGGTGAGACATCAATTGACACCAACTTCTGGAACACAAATCACATTATCTATGGATTTTGTGTTTTTATTACCCTCCTTTAAATTATCAGACACCGTTTCTATGGCCCCATGTACCACTGTTCCAGACAATGTTTTCAGGTTTGACATTACATGCAGGCCCTTGTCATTGCTTTTGCGAAAGGGCTTACTAACAATTTGTCACTTATGATTGATTCCACGTTGTAGTAAGAGTATGAAAGATTGGTATTCACCTACAGCAATCAACAATATGGAGCATGGAAGTTATACAGGTCACAATAGAGGTCATGCAGTGAGAGAAGGAGGAGGATGATGAGGAGGAGCACGAAGAGGAAGAGGACGTGTAGGTGAAAGGAACTGCTGTACCCCATCTGAGAGTTGAGAGGTGGTGTGAAGGGACGTGGTTTTTGACACTTTGCATCTGTACTTTAATTAGTTTTGAACTAAGGTTGAAAGACAGCCTGTGTTGCAAGTGGTGATAGTTTTGAGTGTTGTGGTTGTGAAAAATTTGCACAAAAGGTTCTGAAATTATTGCCGAATTGATTGTAAAAAACTGTAATTGTCTTTAGCCTTAAATGTTTCACCCATTTTCTTGTTTTTGTCTCCACATGTGACCGTGTTGAAGTCAATTTGATATTACATCTTGTTTTCTATTGATTGACTCATCCTCATTTAAGTAAACTACAGTATATTTCTCAAGTACAGTTTTCATAAGTTCTTGTAGGCTAATATTTTTCCAGATGCGCTTAGGTTTTACCTTCCTGCACCTGCCCGTGATGTTTTTATTGGATCCATCTTTGATTATTCCTATAAGAAAAAGTCTATTACTTGTCTGATTCTGTGCAAATTCATTTTCCTTATTATACTGAAGGCTTAGGTCAGAATTGTTTGAGTCAGTTAGAGCCTGTGAGACTCTTTTGCAGATTTAGTATGCATTTGTATCTTAATCTTTTCGCATTAAAGAGTGGTCATCCTTTTTTGCACACCTATCATGCAAGTCTGATAGATTTTCCTATTAAATTAGGTGCATCAAAAGCTGAACATACCGACAATATTCATGATTTAATTATAATACTGTTGTGAAATAATTAAACAACCAACCAAAAGTACGGTGCGTCCCATTTGGATTACTGCTGTGGTGAAATAATTATTGTATCAGTTTGGACAATCACCATCACACTCAGTATATACAGTCAATGTTGGTTACCATTACACCTGTACGTGAAAACACCTTCCAGGGATCTGGGGCCTCTGCACATGTCAACCTGAAGTGGAATTTTGAGCAATCAGTGACACAGTTATTTCATAAAGATGAAATATTTGAACTATTGTCTCTGGTGAACCAAACTTTCAAGGTCATTGTTAATTAAAAAAATCACATCTATTTAGAATGATACCACTTTCAAAAATAGTTACCTAATGCTGCCATTTTAGATTTTTGTTATTACTCATTCGATTCATGTAGCAAACAACCAAACCTTGTTATCGTAATTAGCCCATTTAACTTGTTACCGCTGTACACAAAGTACATTCAGAAAGTATTCAGACACCATCACTTTCTCCACATGCGTTAAGTTTGCCTTACTATAAAATTGATTAAATATGTGTTATCAAATCTACACACAATACTCCATAATGACAAAGCAAAATTTGTGTAAATGGATTCAAAGTAAAAACACTGAAATATGCCCTGCTTGAACTGCTACCTCCGCGACCCGACCCCGGACAAAGCGGATGACAATGATGATGATGAACACTGAAATATCATATATACATATACGCTTAGCATTTAGGCCAAGTAGTTCAATCTTGGTTTTATCATCACACAAGATAAAAATTTGCTTTGCATGATATGAGTCCTTTGAAGTGCCTTTTGGCAAACTCCAAGCAGGCTGTCGTGCATTTTACAGAGGAGTGACTTCCGTCTGGCCACTCAAGGCCTGGAGTGCTGCAGGGGTGGTTGTCCTGGAAGTTTCTCAAATCTCCATAGACAAATAACTCTGTAAGAGTGACCATTGGGTTCTTGGTCACCTGCCTGATCAAGACCCTTTTCAGTTTGGATGGGCAGCCAGCTCTAGGAATAGTCCTGGTGGTTCCAAACTTCTTCCATTTAAGAATGTTGGAGTCCACCTTCAACGCTGCAGAAATATATTCGTACCCTTCCCCAACTCTGTTCCTCAACACAATCCTGTCTCAGAGCTCTATGGACAATTCCTTTGACCTCATGGCTTGGTTTTTGCTCTGACATGCACTGTCAACTGTGGGACCTTATATAGACAGGTGTGTGCCTTTCCAAATCATGTCCAATCAATTGAATTTACCACAGGTGGACTCCAATCAAGTTGACGGCGCAAGGAAAATCAATGGAAACAGAATGCACATGTTCAACTTTCAAGGGTATGAATATTTATATAAATGTGGCATTTCAGTTTTTTATCTTTAATAAATGTGCACAAATTTCAACAAACATATTTTTGCTTTGTTATTATGGGGTGTTGTGTGTAGATTGAGATAGATTCATATATTATCCGTTTTAGGATAAGGCTGTAACATAACACAATTTGGTAAAAACCGAAGGGATCTGAATACTTTCTCAATGCACTGTTCATCCCAAAGCTGCCTATAGATAAGCAATTGCAGCCCCCAAAACAATTAGATATGTTTTATAAACATAATTTTCCAAACACATTACAATCGCCAAATTTATACAGAGTAGTTGCTTATATAGGTGTGCAACAACATTTTTCAGATGTAACAAAGTTCATGAGATAAATAAACAGAATATATTTTGTGAATAGTAACAACTCTAAAACATACCACATCTACATCATGTTAGCCATAAAAGTTATGGAGTAATGAATTATATATATTTTATTTTTTAGCCAAAGCAAAATTAGTCATACAAGAGAGCAAGCAATTTAACATGAGGATTGCTATGGAGTTTATTTAAAAAGAGCAAGCCTAACCATACACTTTGATTTTGGGAGAATTTGATGTCATTGTCCCCCCCCCCCCCCCCCCCCCCCCCCACACACACACCCCCCCACAGGATCAATGCAACCAACAAGACAGAATATGCAGATTACTGCATATTTTGCTTGTTTCTGGTCCAGTGGTCTAATGTTTCTGAAGTGCTTCTTTTGTTCTCATCATTTTTGTGTTAAGGATAAAGACAAAGAACAGCTCGGCCCTGTTCTTAATACATTTTGGGATGCAAAACACTGGGTCTATTGTATTTTCATAGTGTTGCAGCTTGCATGCTTGCTTCCTAATACCAAACACGTTGGACAACAACGATTTCAGAAAGTAGCATCACTAACACAACTTTATTTGTAAGGCTTCAACACAAATTATAGGCCGATTGTTTCTGAGGAAAATGGTTACAATTGAAAACCAAGGCTGAGTTATTGAAAAAGGCTACTACCACGGCTACAAAAAAAATCCCACTATGTAATGGGACAGTTTAAGCCAATTTTCAATTGATTTTACACGTCTATGTCTCTGTGAGTGCTTAAGCAGAAGGACCGCTTTTTTTCGCCAAGATTAACATTTCTTATGATCGGTCCTGACATAGGATTTTCTTTCAGAGGCCCCTTGAAGAATAACCAAAAAAGGACATTCTGCTGAAACTCACTTAAGATTGCTTGGTTTGGGAGGGGGAGTTTCTCTCCAAACTTTTGAAACGTGTCTGTTTATACTCCCTTACACTATCGTTATTTGAATTTGATAACTTTTTCAAGTCTTCGGTTCGAAGTTTATTGAATACAAAAAAAAAAACGTTGGTTTTGTTGTTAGGCCAGGCTGAGGACAATGCACAGAAGCTGCCAGTAAACACAGGCGTGTGGGCTTATGTTTTAAAGGGAGGAGCCTGTTTGCTGCTGCTGCTTAGGGTATCCTGAGTTATTATTAAATCCCGTAGAAGACCGAAAGACAGACTCTACCTCTTCGCCCTGGACTCTCCGTCCGTCGTTCTTTGGGACATCGGCTGAAGACTTGTTTTATCCCGTCAGATCTCGCAGGTAGGCCACATTTATATAGTTTGAAACTCAACGAATATGCGTTAAGGAACGCCCCTATTAAATTTCATGCATACAGCTGCAATTAATTAAATTCAAATGTGTGTGCTGTGATGCTCTTAATATTTACAAACGGTTGTACATAAGGCTCGCCACAGACTTGTAGGCTCGCAACACTAGTCGTCCCCACTCTTTGTGCACCTACGTTGTATATTTCTCAAGCTATCAAAATTTATCAGCATACGAAGCAATTAAGTTTTACTATATCACTAACTTATAGAAAAAATAGAACCCTAACCTGGGCAGTCTATGCATTTTCTTCTAAAGATTCTTATCCGAGAAAATATGTTGGGGGCGGCGTCAAGAAGACGCAAGAATCTAGCCAGGTTTCTCACAATTTTCCATACAGGCTACATGGTCATTAAAAAGTCTGGGAATTTACATGTTCTGTGTTTTAAATTGGTGCACGCATGGCGACCTCAAATAGAGGTCCTTTATTTATTTGATAAGATATATATATGGGTTGGGGTAGGTCCACAGAACACACACCAAATATCTACAACTTCACATACTTCTGAATTCTGAAAAGCCAGCTCACAAAATGTGACCATTATGGAGACATGTTCACACACGAGGAATAAGACTACATGTAAACAGTTCACAATAGCATAGTTCCCTCTGGAAAACAAATCAAAAAAGCTCACTTGATCAGAAACTAAAGCTGTTTTTATTGTTGGCATTGACAACAGACTAGTTACAGGCTAGTCAGCCATGTTGGGCACCCAAGCCCAAATTGCAATTGTTTCAGCCTTTTTGCCCATTTAAAATTCAGTTTGCAATTTCTGCCTCCCCACTGCATAGCACCATAGGCCTGTTCAAAACTGATTAAAAGTAATAATCAACGATAATGCAAATACATCCTCACAGAAAGAGTCATGTTATTCAGACTGTCACATGCTGTTTTATTAAAAGGCAAAACTCTTTCTGCAATTTACTCTTAATAATAGTAAAACGATAAAAAAAGTCTGCCAACAAAACAGCAGTAGTTGCAGAGGAATTTGCTGCATAGTTTCAAGGTATCACATTCATCTGAATACCTCCCTTCCCTCTGCCTCTTAGTCTACATCCTGTGTGTGTGTCTTGCTGTTTCTCATCTATTCCTCTTTTCCTCAACCCCTCCGTCCCATCTATCTGTTATCCAGCAGTCCTATTGAATTAATCTTCATAGCGTAGTTCTATTTGACATTGCGGTATATAAAAAGGGAGAGAGAGCGAGAGAGAGAGAGAGGGGGGGGGGGGGGCGTTGGGGTGGAGGACCTAAAAGAGACAGTAAGAGAGTGAGCTCTATGTAAAATGTTTTTAGGCAAAGATACAGCATAGCAATTGTCTATAAAACTGTATCAGCTAAATTGTGTGGTGTTGGGAAATTTCGCAGAGAATATTTTCTAGGTCCATATAAGGAGTTGAGCCCCTACCTGCTGATGGATGATCGAAATAGTCTCTGGAATGCATAACAACTCTGCTGTGCACGCACACACACACACACACACACACACACACACACACACACAGACACACACACACGAACAAATGCACATATGTAGATGTACACACATGCACATACAAACACAATGTTTCTTTGCACACACACTGGGCCAACTGCACATGCTCACTAAAGCATGCAAACAAACATGTTCACAGACCTAATACATATAGGAATACACACTCACACATACTATAGTAATATACATCCACCAAAACAGGGTTCATCTGCAGGCAGGGCATCAATGCAGGCTGTATAGAACACTGGAGGAAGTTATTGTATGTGCTCAAAGATTACAAGGTATTGGTAGTGATTACTTGATGAAACTAATCAAAAAGAGTGTTTCTGCCTAGACGAGGAGAGAGATAGAGAAAATGCAGCTTTTATGGAATTTTCCCATTGACTACTATGCATATGCCAGCACTTCTCCAGTTCCCTTCCACTGGGGTTGGTTTTTTGCAGATTTCCCTCCTTAAAATGTCTAAGAGAAAACGGGAAAAGGGAGAAAGGAAAAAGGTTTTGTCTCACGTCTCAGGTTTGTATCCTCTGGACCAGAAAGTTAGTAGAGAAAAGTTCACCAAATTTGAATTGTGCTTGACTGACATGCAGCCCAAACCTTAGGATTCTGGGTCTGGACTCTGACCACAGCATTCTCTCTCTCTCTCTCTCTCTCTCTCTCTCTCTCTCTCTCTCTCTCTCTCTCTCTCTCTCTCTCTCTCTCTCTCTCTCTCTCTCTCTCCTTTCATGCTTTTTTGCTTTCTTTCTTTCTTTCTTTATTTCTTTCTTTCTCCTGCTCGTCCCCTGCCCTTTGGATCTGATAACATATAATTTGAATGTACTACTGACTGTACCAAGAACCACAAACTAAGTTATATAATATTGTGAGCTTAGATGAAGAGGAATGGAAAAGTAAAAAAAAAATAGTGAAATCGAATCTGTTTCTTAACTCTTAGCTGTATGAAGACAAACAAAATGTGAGAAAAATATTGTTTGTGGCGTTCTTGGTTTTTGAAGTTATATCTTGGCATGAAATTGTAGATTATGTTTACTTTGGTCCCTGAAAATCTTTTTCGCTCCCATGACATGGACGTTTTTTATGTTGGTAATCTACTCTTAGATCAGGTTTGTTGCTCCTTGTGATGCTGCTATGTAGGAATAGAACGTTTTTATTGGAGAACCAGTGCCAAACTGTGAGCATACGTACAGGGCCTTAGACCTGCCTTTTAAAAAGTAGCTCACAGGTCAAACATGCATACAGGATAATCCTCCTAGATTCAAATCCCAATTGTACTGTAACTACTTTGAGAAAGTCTTAGGCTTAGTAGGACATTAGGGTCATTGATGAGTACACTAGAATATGTGTCTTTCTTTGACTTAGAGTAATATACTATTAAAAAGAAAAATGTCTGGACTGGATGAACATCTTCCACATCACTCTCTTAATTCTCTTAATTTTTATTATTTCAAAAGATCCTGTATCAGAGGGTTATACATCGTTACTGTGTCGTTACTGCGACAGTCAGCCAGAAGGTCTTTAAGCCTTGGGAAATGTTGGAGAGGGTAATACCCAGATCTTTATGAAGTCAGACCACTTTTTCAGTTTATTTGACCTTGTATGGATTATGTCTTATGCAAAATTAGTTCACTATAATAAATAACCGGTGTTGGGGGAGCTACTTTGAAAGCATTGCTTTGTAAGCTACCAACTATTTCACGCTGGAAGAAGTTGAACTATAGCAAAGCTACCCATGGGAGGACTCTAATTTAGTTAACTAAAGCTACTTTAAAACTACTAGCATAATTACATGTAGTTCACTACTCCCCAACACTGGCCTTTGCAGCGGTCAAGATGAAAGAAAAAGGGGGCAGGGCTGGTCAAAGGGGAGTTCAATTCAATAGTTAAATAAATTTTTTATGGCCCAAAATTGTTTGTAGTTTCAGTTAACCAAACACAAAAAGGCAAAAAAGGTTATTAAACTACTTTAATCAATATGCAAATAGGAATGTAGTTGAACTACTAGCAAGCTACTGCAAAAATGTAGTTAAACTACTAGTTTATTTACATGTAGTTTACTACTCCTAGACACTGTAAACAACATGACTACAGTTAACTAAGGATGCTAGCAATTGTACTGTTTGGTGGAGTCGGTGATATAAGCTAGCACTTCCAGAACTAAAATGAAGAAAAAAAAGAACTAAACTAGATAATGGTAGCAAACTTTGCCAGATAAACATAGGTTAGTGTTGAGATAGTTAGCTAGTTGCTTGAGTTAGCCAGTTTACATGAAGCAGGTAAATGAGTATGTTGTCTTACATAACACATTCTGTGAATACTTTATTTAGGGAATGCCTGCACCCTATCTATCCACGTAAAAATTGATTTGTTTTTTCCACATTCCCAGAAATCATGTATGTATGTATGAATGCATGTATGTATGTACTGTATGTTTGTATGTGTGTATGTATGCATATATGTGTGTATTTATGTATGTATGTATGTATTTTATTGTTCTTGGGACTAAATTATAATTTAAATGTAAACTAATTAGGTTTTTCCTGTCCAGGTTTTATATCATAAACCCACAGCACAGAAAATGTTCATCCCTCAGAACACATGTTCTCGGTTTTGCACAAACTAGCCCACTTTTGTGCCCCTCAGTTTAAGCTGGCAGCCCTTCACTTTCTTGAGTACCAACAGCTGTAAAACACTTTTTTTCTTACATCAAAATGCTTTCCTCTTTTGCTGGAAAATTATTCAAGTAATTGTTGAATTCCATAATCCCATGACCCAAGTCTTATAAGGTAAAAGTAGTTCTTACCTCAATGAGCAAGATTTTACAGAAGTTAGGACTGAGCGAAAGGTTGAAACTAGTGATGTCATTATTTAAAGATATGGCTTCTATTGGGTTACCTGGGAGGAATGTATAGACTATTAGAAAAGCGCTAAAAACTAAATCAAATAAATTATTATTACGTTGTTGGGTAAAGTTTGTTTTAGTAAGTGTTGGAACTAGCAATAAGTGTGTGACATCATCGAATGTATAGTTCTGAATGAAGTTGTATAACAAAGATTGTTTTACTCCAGTGTAACATTGTGGAATGAGGTGTGTAACAAGTATTACATAGTTGAAGACGGTTGTATGAGTTTGTCTGTGACATTGTTACTCGGGATGCTAAACCCCGAGGTTTCTGCTGTTAATCTGATAAAACTAGTACAGGAAAGCCTCAGACGATTGGCTGTCCGTTTTCCCTTGAATTGTCCCTTAGGGACCTCAGACGTGCAGAGTGCATTCCTTGGCAAAACAATCTCCACATGAATCCTCTTCTTCCTCTTCTACTCTTCATTGGTTGCCTCCTTAATAATTTCCCTTATGGACTTATTCCTGTTCTTTTCCCAAGTTTATTCTTCTTCTACTCCCCCTCCTCATCATCCTCCTTGTATTAACCTCCTTCTCGTTAATCTCACCTTGTCCTACTCATCCACTGTTCCTTTTTTTTCCTATCCACCTTCAATCTTCGTCCCTCCTTCCCTTTATTTCTTGTCCTCCTTCCCTACACAAGCCTCCTTCGTCCCAGTCCCTCCAATCTACCCCTCTTTTTACCAATTCTCACTCACTCATTTTCCATCCCTCTATGCAGCCACTCCTTCCTACTCCCCTTGCTCGGTTCCCCAAAGCTAAACAAACACACTCTAATCAAGGCCCAGTCAGATCACCTTTTCAAAGTCCCATATGTTAGGCTAATGGTATACTAAGCTCTAGTGTAGTTAAAAGAATGATGTCAGACCAAGCCGCGGCATGAAGAATGTCATTTAGAGCAATGAGGTCATGTGTTGACTCAGTTAGGCTGTGTGTGTGTGTGTGTAGGTGTGTGTGTGTGTGTGTTTGTGTTTGTGTGTGTGTGTGTTTACTAGCTAGTATGCAAGAAACAGACTGGGTTGTGTCTGGCTTGGTCCTTGACACACGTGACCAAGGTTTATGGTTGTGTCAAGTGCATTTAACTTTTTGAATACTGCTCTGTATTCTGCTTCTGGTTATTACTGTGGCATAGTAAAGCTTAAATATGAACTCTGAAAGAAATAAGGCAATATGTAGGCAATTTCAGTGTGACTCCCTTCTAGGGCTTAGCGATATGGCCTATAATAATATCGCAGTATTTTTAGGCTATATCGCGATACACAATATATATCTCAATATTTTGAATCTCTATAGCACTTACGAAATGCTCAAATTTACCCTCTGATGCGTACAATCACACAAGTATGATGATTCTAGTAGTTCCTGCAATGAATGTCTGCATTCAAACACTATTGTTCATATTCATTAGTGGTTTCTATTGGAACGATTTTAAACTTGCACGCAAAAAGGGGAAAATCACAACCAAGATAAATTTAACAAAACAGTTTTATTTTTGTGTCTGTGAGCAGACGGCTTAAGAAATTATGTGACAAATGTATACTACTAGTAGAAGAAGCCGCGATACATCGAGTATACTCAATATATTGCCCACCCCTACTCACATCGGACCTATCGGTGTATGTAAAAGTATTACATACTGTATTGTAACAAAAAATTGTGCATGTACTCTCAATTTTAAGATAATTAGAATCCTATTTATGTGGTGTAAATCTGTGCATCTAGTTATGCACAGACAAGGGGTAGGACATGCAGGTCGACATTATAATCCCAATCACAAAATTGTAGTGTATTTACAACTAGCAATCGAGAGATTGTACCAGATTTATCCATGCTAGCCTGCTCAGCTATTCCGTGAGCGCCATGTGTTGAGCCTAGCCTGTGTCCTCTGCCTTCTGTGGGGAGCACACCAGTAGTAGCAGTAATTGTTTAAGAGTGCATTTATAGAGTGTAGCCACTCTGTCTCATAATCAGAAGCATACTCTGCCATTTACATACGAGCCTCTGAGGACTGCTCCGGAATGCATGACATGGGAGGGAGGGAGGGCGGTAAGAATGGGGTGAGAAGAGAGGCAGAGAGAAAGAATTAAAGCAGAGAGGGAGGGAGAGAGAGACCGATAGATTAAAGAGATTATAGAAAGGAGTGAGGGAGTTGCGTGTAGGAGTAAGAGGGAGAAAACGGAAAGAAATGGGAGTGCGAGAGTGTGAGAATGGCAGGAAAGAAGTAGCCATGTCTCTCAGATTCACAGAGAGGGTGTTTGAAACCGATTTATGCTGAAGGACAAAAAGTCAAAATGGATGTTGTATAACCTTTGGTGTGTGTGTGTGTGTGTGTGTGTGTGTGTGTGTGTGTGTGTGTGTGTGTGTGTGTGTGTGTGTGTGTGTGTGTGTGTGTGTGTGTGTGTGTGTGTGTGTGTGTGTGTGTGTGTGTGTGTGTGTGTGTGTGTCTGCATGAGCATCTTGGAATTGGCGTCCATGTGACTTTGACATAGCCCGTCTGCTCTCTTTCCCACTGAATTCCTCCGATTTATTTCACAGTACATAGAAGAGTCATAGTACAGTTCTCTCATGCAATGCCCACTATGAGAGAGGGGCCCCTTCCAGAGGGACTCCAGTCTGGATGGGTCTCATGCTGTCTGGTTATTCATCACATCTACTGGTTTTATAAAAAAACAAGTAGAATAAACACCCTTATACTTACTAGGCACTCGGACTGATGTGAGTCTGCAGATTATGTCTCAGGATGAGGGTGAGGAGTGTGGGATGAAGGGGTGATGTTAGAGCTGTTAGAGGGGAAAGTAATGAATATACTGTATAGTGAAGTGTGGAGTTAGCATTAGGAACAATGGGGAATTAATGACTGAAGAAATGAGACCAGGGAATTGGTGAGGCTGGAGGAGAGATGTGGGTTGACATTGTGTGTGTGTCTGGCCTCAATAAATGACGTTTTAATTTAGTCTGCTGCAAAATCAACACACCGGAGCCCTCCAGAACAATGAGTTCTTGTTGCTGCTAACAGGCTGTCAGAGAGAAACTGACCTGGCACTGCTGTGTGTGTGTGTGTGTGTGTGTGTGTGTGTGTGTGTGTGTGTGTGTGTGTGTGTGTGTGTGTGTGTGTGTGTGTGTGTGTGTGTGTGTGTGTGTGTGTGTGTGTGTGTGTGTGTGTGTGTGCCCTAAGCCCCCTAGTGCCAGTCATTCCAGTGACAGCCGTCTGGGAGACCACCTGGGATAATGGACCACCATTAGTTCTGGATAGAGTTAATGAGGGGTAATGGTACACCAGCCAAACACACACACACACACACACACACACACACACACACACACACACACACACACACACACACAGACCCTATTCAACCCCCAAGCCTTTAGCCTGGTGAGAGAGGGGTTCAGCCAAAATCGAAATGAAATACCAGTCACTCACGCTCTGAACATAAACATAGGGGCGAGAGCTTGAGTTTTTGTGTTGAGGGTTTGTGCAGGTGTGGGTCCGTGTTTTTGTCCGTGTATGCTCTGTGTGAGAGGTGACACAGGTAGAGGGGGACGTTGTGAGATGAGATGATAGTTGGGTGAGTTGAACTCCCGCAAATGTACACACACAGAGGGGCACGCAGACAAGACCTCTGCTGTGGTTTTGGGTTCACTCCCAATTTGACTCTGTGCCTATAGTAGCCCACTTTCTATTTCCAGTTTTGCCATCAGCTGAAGAACTGGAGCCGAGAGTCCTTCGTTAGAGCACTCTTAAGTTATTCACAATGTCATTGCTGTCTGAGATAGCTGGGATTCTAATTAACTCAGCAACTAAGAGTTTTAAATACCATACATTTACTTCCGAAGCTGCATTTCGTCCCCCATTTGACCGCATACGTCAGTCAGATAGGGTTTAAGAGCTGTGTGTATGGATGGAAATAAATCAGTGGAGTTATGTTTATTAACACGAGGTAATAATATGTGTATACAATTCATTTAACATCAGCACTTGAGTGGAAACAAAGGTCGGAAACTGATGTCTAGGCTAATACATTATGCTAGTACACTATAAATTCTAATCCTAAAACACTTGCCAGAGAATTGCTGTCCCAAGATCCCAAACACGAGGGAGAGAACACAGGAGAAACAGAAATCCACTGATATTGGCAAAGTACTCATAAACAAAAGAAACGATGAGCAGACACAAAGGGGGAGGAGGAGAGAGAGAATTTAGCATAGAGACAGTATGAGAGAAGCACATACAGGGAGATAATATCATTGAACGTGTGAGAGGGAAAGCTAGGGAAACATAAGACAGCGCCGAAGTACGAGAAATAGAAAGGTTACCAATGAACTTGCTCCGTTCAGTAGTTGACTAATATCAAATTGGGTTTCAATTCAAGCTAGAAAAAACGATTTACTAATTTAACGAAAAGCTTTCTTTATTCAATGGAACCAAGTGGAAAATAGAGACCCCACTTCACTGGGAGTGTTTGCCTTTTACCTGACAAAGTTTTTTTGCTGTGGGTATTTTGTACGGCAAACAGACTGACTTTTTTTGCCCAAGCACCTAAACCAGCTTTTCCTCTCCTCTACTTTTCTGTCCTCTGAGTAATAACCCTACTCAGAGAAGTCTTATTTTTTCATCAAACATTCTATTACCCCCCCCCCCCCCCCCCGCACACTTTTCCCGCTGTCTGTCTATCTTTCTCACTTTCCCTCTTTCTGTAGTACCACTATCCGTCTCTTTCTCAGTTTCAGACCTTTATCCGTCTCTCTATCTGTGTTTTTCTCTCTTTCTCTCTTCCCCTCTTATACCATCTTCTCTCCCCAATCTCTCTCCGTCTCGCCTGGAATTCAGCACGTTTTTTTCTGAAGAT
This sequence comes from Galaxias olidus, assembly GCA_026901105.3. NCBI lineage: Eukaryota > Metazoa > Chordata > Actinopteri > Galaxiiformes > Galaxiidae > Galaxias > Galaxias olidus. The sequence continues at coordinate 125,559 of JAPMUY010003483.1, forward strand.
CTCTTGTCACGTAATACCCTTGAAAAACCTTGCACCACACTGCTAAAAAAGTAGCATTCCATAACCAGATTTACAGATTTGAGGGTTGTTTAAACGAGCCACATAGATTAAGATTTATGATGCTTTGAGGAGAGAGAGAGAGAGAGAGAGAGAGAGACTAGAACGAACAAAGTAGGGAACTGTGTCACTCAGCAGTGTTGGTAATAATTCTCCTGTCAGGTTGAAAATAGCTCCGAGCTACAGGACTAAAATGGTTAGATAAAACACAAACACGTGTACCGGTATTGTAGAGCGGCACCGCTGTCATGTTCCTAGCAGGGTGTTGGCGTGTGAGAGCCTTTGCGTCATGCTGAAGCTTCACCCTCTCTCTGCTGGTCGTGTCCATGTAAGGTATGACAGGAAGACCTTTCTCCGAGAGCCATGTAAACCAGCCACATAAATCACTCCAATGTTTTTTTTTCCTTCTTCTCTATCACCCTTCTTTTTTTTTTGGGGGCCTAAAGTGTAATTTTTCTCTGGCAGTGGAATCACACTTCTCCTTATCCGCATCCACAATATGTCTTTTTAAAGGAAAAACGAGTCAGAAATGTTACTTGCAAATACTTTTTTCTTTTCTCTTTCTTTTTTCTTTTTCTTTACTATACTTACATGAGGAACCTCACAGACCTTTATGAGAAATGCATTTTTATGTTCTATAAAATGCTTCCAGCATGTTCTGGTTATATACATTGTGTGTTTGGGCAGTTGAGCTGCTCTCGATCAAGTTAACAATGTGAGGCGAATGAAGCAGATCCCTCCGGGATGCGTAAAGTCCCTCTGCTTAAGGAACAATGTTACTGCCCAACCAAGCTTTACATGAAACTCAAATTAAGCTTTTGCGACCAAATGTGATGTGCAGCACGGTGGCTCAGTGGGTAGCACTGTTGCCTCACAGCAAGATGGTCCTGGGTTCAATCCCCACCTGACCCAAGGGTCTTTCTGTGTGGAGTTTATGTGTTCTCTTTGCGTGGGTTTCCTCCGGGTACTCTGGTTTCCTCCCACAGTCCAAAAAAACAGGTTTAATTGGTGAGTGTGAGTTGTTGTCTTTCCCTCTCCCTCTCTGTCCCTATGTGTCGGCCCTGTGATAGACTGGCGACCTGTCCAGGGTCCAGACCTGTCCTCCCTCCAGCCCCCCCGCGACCCTGCATAGGATCAGCAGTATAGCTGATGGATCGATGTTGTTGAAACAGCTGTTCCACTTTTCAGTGATCGTCAATTATGACATTGAAAGGTCTAGGTGTTCAATGCGGATTTCTTGTCAAAGAGAACAAGAGGGGTTGTTAATCTACTTTTCTTTGCAGTGCATCATCTTTTGTATAAACAATATCTTATTCTACGCAGTTATACAACATTATTTTCAACTTCCTATTGCACAGTGGGTTGCCCATCCTCCTCTCTTCTCATGGATTGAGGGCCAGTGGCAGAGCTGTGAATCAAACGAACCATTAATCCAAACCAATAGCTCTTCTCACTCTGCTAGCGGCTAGTAGGAACCAGTAGATGAATGTCCAGATTTGAAAAGCTGCAGATCCTTTTCCTGGTCAGGTCATTAACACTTGACGAGAGGCAGGTGTCAGCCTAACTGTCACTGGGATGAGAGGAGAAGACGCAAGTGTGTTTGTGTATGTGTGTGAGTGTGAGATAGACAGACACAGACAGACACAGACAGACTCACAGACAGACAGAGAGAGGGGGAGAGAGAGGGGGGGGGAGAGAGAGGGAGAGGCCAAACCCAGTTTAAGTGAGAATTTCCTGTCTCCCTAAAAGGACTAATTTCTCAGGTCATTTCTTTTCACTCCCATTGGGATGTATAGTCATGCAGAGTATTCTGGAGTCTTCTAAAAGAATTACACAACAAAACATTTGTATAGTGTGTCAAAGAGTAGTTTGCATATCTTTGGGGGTGGTTTGACACGGTAAACCTTTCACGAATTGTTTTATTTGGTGTGTGCTGAGGGTATAGTTTTCCTCACCTCTCTTTTCTTTTTCATTTTTGCTCGATCCTAGCCCTGTCGGTTGTGGGGCCAAACCAACAAGCTGTTGTGTACTATTAGATACTTTTCACTCAACTGCTGTGTTCAATACCAATGTTTTTTTTCACACTTAAAATACACCTTTATTAAAATGTTGAGTGTGTCTTAAAATATTAATCTTGAATAGAGGTGACTTATCCACTTGTGTCTTTGTGCATACTTGGTGGTGTGAGTTTGCGTTTGTGTGTTTTTGACACAGAAGTGGTCTTAGAGATGCCACCATAAGTGCAGAACATTAGCCTTTAGTCGGGCAGGACACACACACACACACACACACACACACACATATCTGTGGCCACTGTGTGCTGACGGAGTGTGAGAGCGCTATCTAGCTGAGCACACAGCATGCTAGGAGCTCTTTCTTTTTTTCTTTTTTTTCAGTTAGGTTACGGGAAAAGGCAGCATTTTTTCCTTCCATATTTGGTCATGTGGAGCACAGCCAGTCAGCAGTAGCCTTTTGATGCCGTTCAAACATCCCTATTTTGTGTGGGATTTGTTCTTTTTGGAACATTCTCTCCGCTTTTCTCCCCCAACCCCCTCACCCCATCCCCCTACTTTAAAGGCAACATGGCTTTTAATACCCTATTCTGAAGCTTTTACTTGAAATGTTTACTGCATGGTAATCAAACTATGTCATATGCACTGATATGACTTAACTATAATAGTCTAAATGGTTGTATATCTTAGTCATACTTGTTGAAATGTAAAAGGCTGCACGCAGACTGTCATCCAACATTTTTCTGGCTGAAGCGTAATACAAGCTTAAAAAGCTGGAGCTGTTTAGTCCTTCAGTCAGAATGCAGCAGCTGCGTCTTAACAGAGACATTTATGATTTTCATAGTAATAATAAGATTCTTGATGTAAACGGTTGTCTTGTTAAAATGATCAAACAAAGAAAAGATAACTATTACTGGCATCGTTTTTAGGTTGCGGTGCGCAATCCAAGGCTTCTGGCTAACTTGGATAGAACATTCTAAATTCCAATCAACTTGTAAGGACCTGCTATACAAACATAATGAGATATTTTCATCACACAGCAGTATCATGCCATGGAGAAAAAAACTGTTTCAGCAGTTAATGTTTTTTTATTTTTTTATTTGTTTGTGAAGAACTAGACTAGAAGAAGCTGGTTTAGAATGTGAGTGACGCCTCAATGCTTATGATGAGCCTCCTTCCAGGCAAAAACCAACTTCAACCAAGGCTGATGAAAAGAAAGAGTCCAGGAGTTTAGAGTGTGAAACCCCCTTTGTGTTTACACAGTGTGACCTGCTGCATACTGGAAAACACAGGTGCACGTGTAAATGGCCACTGAGAGCATTACTGTGAGCACTCGTGAGGCTTCTTTGATTGTGCCATGCAAGGCTTTTCTATTAGTCCAACCCATCCATTGTATATAGTTTGTAGGCCACTCTGAATAGATGGTAGGGGCTATATCCACAATTTCAAACTGATTGACTGTGGTGTTTAAATATACAGTACAGTATACAGTAAACCAACTCAGCTATTGGGGTGATATGCAGTGAATAAAGAAAGACACTAATAGATAGCACAATAGATTGTAAGTAGACATGAGTTGGAGAGAGTGGTCAGAGTACTGCCTGTAAGAGATTAGTGTTAACAACAATGACAAGTGCTGTACCATGGGATGAGGAGAGTTAGAACATCTGTTAATATGCACATAATATCACATATGTTTAAGGCCCAAAGCCAAAGCATTCATAATAATGAGACATGACAGGTTTTGTAAGTGAGCAAAGCAGAGATTAAGTGAATCGGAGCGGTCTGGGCCGTGTGTGGGAGAACGACTGGTCCTGAGGATTGTATCCCACAACCACCAGATACAGACGTGCTCGCCACATTTGAACTTCTAAAATTGGCCCAGATTAGTCGAGTTATCCACCTGGAAACGTTAATGAATGATCTGAAAGACCAGCACTAAAGGAATGGTTTATCTCTCAGTGGGAGAGAGTAGTCCTAATTCATCGGGGGAATGGGTCTCAGAGATTCCCCACAACACTAAAGGAATGTCTGATACTCAGATGCACTTCCCTGGGATTCAATGAGAAGCACTGGAAAAAAGCTTCCCTTCGTACAATAGTTTTCCGTTTCAGTTAGTGACAGGGTTTAATCAGTGTGTAGGGCATGTGGCTGTGTTTTCATTGTCCACTATGATGTATTAGTTGTCCGTTTTTTGGGGGGATAGGTAAAGTAATATCATATCACAGGCTAAGTTGTAAGTGATAGGTTTAAACATTTTCATAACACTGCAAATACATTTCCTGTCAGGGGAATTCCCAGAATGATAAATACAGTTGATAGTCCACATTGACATCTATCTTACGAAACAGGACACAAGCGTTTAGTTGCTCACAGTATTACCAAGCAGACTATTGCTCCATGCAGAGTGTATTAAGTGTATTCCAGTGAGAGGCTGCGAGCTGTGAGTTGATTTTCAAAGAACATTGAAGAAACACCTCTGTCTCCGTGGGTCCCATCTCTTTGCTGCAGGCCGGTTGGCTGCGGCTCTGTGTCGACTGCATTGAATCAGAATCCTCCGCTATGGCCAGCAGTCAGAGATTTAGAGGGATCAGGGAGACGTGTTTTGGAATGTGATCCATTGTCTGGGAATGCTGCAGGAGTCTATTTTTCCCCCTTTCTCCTTGTGGAAACTCAGAAGGACCTTGCCTCTCTTTGGTATCCCTGTCTTATTTTTTTCCTCTTTTTTCGCCCCAAAGTAAATTTTCCCCTCTCAGATTCTCCAGCTGACAGCCAAAGTCAGCATAAAGAAACTTGATTTGAGGGTGTTTTTTTTTTCTTCTTCTTCTCAGGAATGCGTACTGTGTTGCTGGCCTGTAGCTCAGTGTAAACGGGGTCTTCCCTCAGCTAAAGTGAGTATGCTAAGGCCAGTGGTGGGGCGTTCAACCTGGCTCAGTGTTGTTTGTCCTGGCTGTTGAAGTCACTGTGAAGACCATGGGCTAAATCTATTCAATAACAGGCTACAGGTTTGAAATGTCTTGGCCAATCTTCAATATTCCAACATCTCCTCTTTCACCTCATTCCTCACAAGCTTACAAGTATAGTCTATGAATAGCACAGGGTCTGCTTGATTGCGCCCCCGTTTTTCTTTGCAGTTAAACCCCAAACATTTTTGAGAAGTAAATGGATTTGCTTTTTATCAGGCCGAATTAACCCTCGGTGAAAGAAGATGCTTCTGGGCCACCTCCTAGCCTGGTTAAGGTTATAAAGTCAATGTGAAGCCCCCCCCCCCCCCCCCCACACACACACACACACACACACACACACACACGCTCACTCACTAGACCATTCTTTTAACGTCTCTCAGCATTGGAGGTGAACACAAAGTCAGCAGCTGCTCAGAAAGGTGGGATGAGAGAAAGACAGGAGATGATCTTACACAGAATATGAGGTGAAAAGCGAGAGAGATACAGAAGTAATGGAACTAGGGAGAAAAGGAGGAACGGAAAGTAGGAAGGAGAGAACTCATGGCCTTTGGACGCCAAAAACTCGGGTGGATTTATGTGTCCTGTCCATGGCCAGGGGTTGTAAATGTGTTAAGGCAGGAGAGGCCTCAACGTGTGAAAGAGACGAGGTGTGTGTGTGTGTGTGTGTGTGTGTGTGTGTGTGTGTGTGTGTGTGTGTGTGTGTGTGTGTGTGTGTGTGTGTGTGTGTGTGTGTGTGTGTGTGTGTGTGTGTGTGTGTGTGTGTGTGTGTGTGTGTGTGTGTGTGTTAGGCAGAGAGGTGACGCACATCATACAACACACCAACCCCGGAGAACTGCCTGTCAAAACACAGCAGTGCAGGTGTTGATGGACTCAACACACACACACACACACACACACACACAGCGTAGAGTCCAGTACGAAATCCCTGAAACCCACATACAGTAGAGTTTCTGATAATAAGAATACCTATTGGTCTCTCTGTACATGCAGTATGTGTGTGGTAATGGGGACTTCTGGTTTATTACCTGACTGACAAACCTTTGTCACATTTAGGGATCCATTTAAAAGGTAGGCAGGTAAACAACAAACACAGGCTGACTAACAGACAAACAATCAGAAAAATACCCTTTTCTTAATTAATGCACAAATTGCATTAAAAGCCACACTAGTCTGGGAGCTCAGAATATCCTGGTCTAGTTTACGTGTCAGGATGATAGATCTCTTTCTCTCTCTCTCTCTCTCTCTCTCTCTCTCTCTCTCTATCTTTCTCGCTCTCTCTCCATTTTTCCTCACATTTGTAAACATTGGGTCTCAAATCAGACCTTTTTTGGCATGCTTTATTGCTGTGCATTAATATCATAGGACTTTGGCATCAAATTATAATTAGAATAAGTTATGAAATACAGACAGAGCACACACGCAAACACCACATATACATTGTCACACACAAACGCTTCCCAAGTACCAGCACATAGCACATACACATACACACACGCACACACAGGAAGACAATGATTGCATTTGATAAAGTCATCAAACCCTAATCTAAGCAGCCATAGCGCCCATACTTGGCACACTGAGTAAGAGTTGCTTCAAACTAGCCTAACACAGAAAGACCGAGGCAAAAGCACATAGTTCACATACCTACCTACCTTGATGAACATCACACACACACACACACACACAGGCCTTGACCCACACACTGCTTGCTGACCATACAAAGACAAGGCCTTGTGCCAGCTCTGTTCCCATTCAGCAGATGCCTGGGATACCTTCCCACACCTGGCTGACTTGCACACCTGTGCCTCTGAGACAGCACACACAGGTACTGGCACAGTCTGGTGAGGGGGCCAACTTATGCTTCATGTTAGGCTGTTACGTTTCATATTTTTATGCTTCTCTCCTCTCCTCTCCTCTCCTCTCCTGTGTTCGCAGCGATCAACTCACAGCACTTCCACGTGTGTCTCCTGTCTTTCTGTCTTTTCTGTGGCTTTATTTTTAAAGAAAAAATCTTTCTATATATTTAAAATCTTTCCTCAGAGTTAATTGAAGCCAGCATTACAGTGATCCAAAACGCCCACGGCCCAAAGAAAGACAAAAAGACTGCGGCTGTCAAATGTTCTATGTTGTCACTAAATGACTTTTGGTCGTTTATTTTAGTACTAGCTTCACCATTGTCTCCCACCTTGGGATCTGGATCCTTGGAGGGACTGCTGACCATTTCCCCATCCAGTGGTATATTACATCTTGACAAAACGGAGCAGCCATTCTAGTTAGGCTTCTCTCACAGTGTTGCAGTTCTCTCAAGTTCAGTGGGTAGTGTTGGCATTTCCCTATCTGGATAAGGAAGGCTATATCTCCTCGCTCTCCACAATTGTGAATGGGCAATCAACTGGCACAGTTCAGCTGCTTAGCGCTGCTGAGTTTGGTTCTAAAGTCTAAACTGTTTTTGAAGGGATTCACATTGCATCTGAGTGAGTAATTTTTAGATACTCTCTCCATCTCTTTCTCACTCTCTCTCTCTCTCTCTCTCTCTCTCTCTCTCTCTCTCTTTCATGTCCCTGTGCTAGTTATCGGAGGTTAAATTACTGCATTCCGGACATAGCTCAGCAGCCATACTCTTCAGATTAATGTGTTTGTCTAAAACATCAAGAGAGCCCAATGAGTCTTAGTATCACTATTATAAATCTCACTAATGGACTACAGGTTGCATTTTGCATGATAACATTGCCTGTAAGCTTGTTACATAAGTTACAGTTCCATGTAGACTTCTGGAAGATACATATTTGAAAGTGAAGGGAGCGATAAACGTAAAGATTGAGACAGACTAAAAAGAGGAAAGACATTTTAAAGAAAAAAGGACAAGTGAACAGAGTAAAAGAGACGACAAACCATGTTAAACCCAGTTCAAAGATTCCCCCTTCCATTCTTGTAGCAACAATGTTACTATAGCCAAAGTATGGGTGGTCCCCTCTAGCAATATACACAACACTTACATTTCTGTATTTTATTGAAGACCTTCTCTGGAATGCACAGGCCTCTTCTTCTCTTTCCTCTGACTGTGTGTGTGCGTGCGTGCGTGTGTGCGTGCGTGCGTGCGTGCGTGCGTGCGTGCGTGCGCGCGCGTTTGTTCATCCCCTGCTGAGAAGTCTGTATTCACAAGCTTCTCGAAATAAGACTTTTGACCATTGTAAAATAAAAATGGCCCCAGTCCATGCATACTTGAGAAACCGGCTTAGCGAATTCAACACAATGTACTGTTGCATTGAATAATATAATGTAGTCCATTCGAATGATCACGTAAGTGTTGTGTTTGAATGTAACTCCGCAGGGTTGGCTGGCTCAGGACATGTGGGAGTAAGGTCCTGATGGTTGATCATTTTGTTTTATTTGTAGTTCCACAAATTTGCAGGGTAATCTGAGTGGCAATTTTCATTCCATCCTAGGAATGGCAAAAGTGCAGGGTTGGAGGGGTTGGAGGGTATATGAGGGACTTGTGGAGCCTTAGTGTGTTTGTCTGGATTTGTATTCACGTTTCCACTTTTGTATCTGTATGAGTAAGTATAACTGAAGTGCATCTGTGTGCACTGAAGTGTGTGCACCCATACCAGAACACTAGCATCGCTATCTGCGTGTGTGTGCAGGTTTTGTTCGTGCGTCCCGGGTTTTATTCGTGCGTCCCGGTGTGTGTGTGTGTGTGTGTGTGTTTGTGTTCAACCCCTCATCCGGCCCTCTCTGTTCAGCTCTGCAGAGGGGCACGGAGCCGAGCCAGTATACCACACAGGCAGGAAGCCCTGCCTTCCACAGTCCTGCACCCTCCTACTAGAATAGCAGCCTCTCCCTGTCCTGCATAAAACAGCAGAGTGTAGCCAAGCACTGACAGCTCGGTAAACAAAACAGGAAAGGCACTGGAGATAGGAAGGGAGTGAGGAAAAGAGAGTGGGTGGAGAGTGTGAAAGGATAGAGAGATCATTAGGGAAAGAAGATGGTGAGAATGACAAAGAGAGAAAAGAGTGCAGAAAGGAGGGAGAGCCTGAGGAAAAAGACGGAGGGAGGGAGATTACGGGGTGGGAGGGATCAAGGGAGAGACGAAGGGAAGGAGAACTTGCATGGAAAGGGAAGAAGCAGAAATTTGCCTTTTCTGCTGCCTTGGGGCGGGATTGGACAGTAGGAAATTGTACTGGACTGTATCTTTGCATTGTAGCACGTCTGGGAGAAAGAAATTGTGAAGAGCTGGTATTGTGTGAGAAGGAACAGCATATTTACAAGAATACTGTACTTTGAGGTAAAATAACACTGGCTATTGGCTGTTCATTTTGGGGTTTGTTCTTTCAGCTGTCCGTTCTGCAGTTTCAGTTATACCCATTTGCAGTTTTCCTTTTCTAGCTTCTCTCTTTTTGCCAATTTCCTTTTCTAGGAATCCAGCCCCTCTTTTCCACTATTGTTTTTTCTTTTGCAGTTGAAAATCCTTGTGTGTGTCTCAAACGTAGTTATTTTTTATTTTCTTTGGTTCTATGCAGTTCTGTTGAGACTATGGCCTGCATAATCACAAATCACAGGGCAAATTGGTTCTGTCTGACTTATGTGTGGTTTTGCTCAGTGCCGCCTAATGCCAAGGTTTGTAACTATTTGTTTTTGATATAGGGCAGTCTATGTCTGTCCAGCTATTTTCACTTTAGCAGGGGAACATCCTAAACATATCTTCTTCCAAACCTTTTAGATTTTGAATCAGGTGTTATCCAATGCTGTCTGGTCATGTCATGTATGTCTTTCCTCCTTTTTTCCTAATTGCTCTTTAAACGTTTCCTTTTTTTTGTCCGTGTAGCCCATAGATGGATGCTGCATGTCTACCTGATATAGAATCCAGACAGTAACTATGCACCATAGTGATGAGTGTGATTATACCGCACTACCCTGTTATTAGTTATTACTACATTCGAAGTCGTTGAGACTGTGTCAGAGAGGGGTATAATTGTGAGGGTCACGTACGCAGACACGCATCGAAACACATGAAAGCACATGTCCGGAAACACACAAGTGCACATACTGAGTTTAGTGATGGGTGTGACTTCGCAACGTAGCTGTGTAGCTGTGTACTGGGGAAGGTGATCGTCTGCTCAATGAAGACTAAGAGATCTTAGCTGTGTGCTGGAGATGGTTATTGTCTTCTAAACGAAGATTAGGAGATCTTAGCTGTGTACTGTAGAAGGTTAGTGTCTGGTAAGTGAAGCGTGTGTGTGTGTGACTGTACAACTTCTGGGTGGTCTGACTCCTCACGGCTCTGTCACGTCGTGCCCTACCGAGTATTTTTAGTCCCAGTGTTTTTCAAACGATAGAGTTAACATCCTGTGCTACTGCGCTTTCTCTATCTCTCGTTGTCTCTTTGTTTCTTTTCTTTCTTTCTCTCATTCTCACTGACACAAACCTGCAGGTTGTGGTGACTTTAACTCTTATTATGTCGTCTTCTCCCTAATGTTTTATCTCACTTTCTATTGGACATTAAAAAATTTGAGCAAATATTTTAGTTAAAGTAGTATCTTGTATGTTAAAACTGTTGTCAAATTCGGGGCACATAGACTTCAAGCCCTACAGTGAATGCCCCACTTAATTCAGCAGGGATGCTGTTTCAGTGCAGCTTGATTCCAGGAAAGATAAACTTCCTTCAGTGATCCCCCAGTAAACAACAGTTTGTCTTGATGTCATGTTTCAGGGCGTAATCATGGATGACGACTTTGAGCGGCGCCGGGAGATGAGGAGACAGAAACGGGAGGAGATGCGTCTCGAAGCCGAACGGTGAGGCTCAACTTTTTTTTCCCCTCTATCTTTGTCTTCAGCCTCTTTCTCTCTCTCCCTATCTTGCTTTCATCACATACTAACACAACAAACCCTCAATCCCCCACCAGCATACACAAACAGAGCATGAGTACGCACGTACACAAACACCAACCAACTATCCAACCAATCAATCTTTTTTTCACAGCTTGTTATTTAACCTCCCTATCTATAAATGCAATACAAAAGAAGTCCTGGCCACATGCAGGATGGACTTTATTATGAGTCATTGGGAATGGCTGCAGGTCCATTAGCTGGCCAGAGGGGGCGATGTGGGTGCTGCATTACATGACCTCATTGCATTGCTGATCCATGCTTATACAGGTGCAATGAAAGTGCCATTAAGCTCTATTTCTGGCTGTTTGTAAAAGCTAATAGCAAGGGCAACTGGTGGGTGAGTATTTAGACAGCTCTAAAAACAAGTAACCAATTCAATGTATCCTGCGCCCCAAAAAAGCTGGGAAGTGGGGACACAACAAATGGCTTCTGCTAATCGATTGCTACCGGCTAAGTCCATGAAGTGGAGATGAACTGTGTTGTACTTCCAGAAAAGGGAATTCACTGTTTGTATTCATTCAAGACACAAAGGCAAAAATAAACTGTATTTGTTTAATGAACTAACAAAAGCCAAATAACACATATTAGGCAAAGATTGTGTGAACAGGATGCTGTGTCACTTTATTTGGTAGTTGTATGCAAACATTAAGTATGATTTGCAAGCAACCAACTTCTAAATGTTGCTAAAAGTCAAATGTATTTTTACTAGGAAAGGTATTTTACTAACATTCAGGTTATAGTTTCGTCTTATATGTGCTGTTATCTGGCCTTTATGGTAAGTAGGTTGACTCTTCTGAACACAATGTGCTTAATTTTGACATCTCATATGAACTTTCCTATACTATTAAGGCTCCATGGGTACGACTGTGTATTTAAATGGTATGGCATCTTTTTCAGGATGAACTGTTATTGGAAAGTAGCTGTGTTTTAGCAAGAAGATATTCTTGGTTGTTCATCCATAATTGCTGCTGGAAATGGGTTGCGTTAAAGGCTTATAGGCCAGCATTGTATGGATACTGTTTGTAGGGGTACCAGTCCTTTGTTTGGTCTGTGCTGGAGAAAGAGCTGAGCTGTGTTTTTTAGATGAGCTCTGGTTGTTGTACTAGCAGATAACTCTATCCCTCTCTTCTCTGATCTGCATCAGAAGTTATAGCCACAGTCATTCTGCTAGCAATAGAGCTGCTTAAATAGTTTGGAGTCTCCTTGGGGCTTTCACAACACTCAGCAAAATTGTCTTCACTTCCCTAAGCAAGAAAAAAGACAGGTTGATAACATCAAACTGGTCTCATTAACCTATAGGAAAGCAGAGGTTGTTTCTTGAAGGAACAGTTTCATACTTTTTTTTTGAAAGAATGTTTGACCACCGCTCAATTTTGTGCCAACACGTGCCATGTTTTTTTTTTTCTCTTCAAGTTCAAACCAACATATTTCTGCCACGCGTTTATGCGAGGCCTTTGTATGTGCAGTCCTAGTCCCAGATCGTTTTTCAGTCCTAGATTTGCTTAATCTTACATGGTTATACCATTTCAGTTGATTTGTCATGCAGACGTTTAGACTATGACTCTAGTTTCAGAAGAAGTAATACAGAAGCTTATGTTTAGATTGAATAATAGGTTGAACGTGGCCCTACGTTGGTGAGGTAATGCACAAGGTTTTGTACTTTTGAAATGTTACTCTTTTTAAAAACCTTACCCCAATTGTCTAGTCACATACTCTTCCTGAATAAGAATTGTCACATGTTTATGTTTAAACATTTCCCTCATCATGGCTTGATTTTAAAGCTTCATTGTAATGGAAACTGGCAAATTGTTACAATATTTTCTGTAAGACATTTGGCTGTTTTTGTTTCATAGATGAGAAAACTTGATGCTGGTTTAGAACCACTTGGCTCTAATTTGACGATTAGAGTTAGGTGGATATGTCCGTTTGTGTTTCCAAACATGTAATGAAAAAATCCTTGCACGGTCATCTCAGGGTGTTTATATCATAGAGAATGGCAGATTGCAAAAAGAAAATGGCAGATAGGGAATATGAGGGATTAGAGGAATGCATATAAAGATCAAGAGAGAGGGAAAGAAAAAGAAACTCAAACTGTCAGAAATAATGAAACCAAGTGAGACAGATAATGAATACATTTATCAACGTCGGGTGTTGGTTCAAAGGCTGTTTATGTAGTCAGATGAGTCATTTCAGTTGGCAGCAGGTGCCCTGCCTTCCAACTGAGTTGTGTTATTGATAAGAGATTGCATTTCTTTCACTCAAATTGTTTATTTTTTGACCAATACTGAAACAATCCATATTTACATTCGATTCCTAATCTAACTAGAGCTACCACATTTTGGCAGGGCTTTCTTGCACTCAATCATCACCAAATATTCTGTATAAAGGAAAAAATATAAGTTACGTTACTAAGACACACAAACATACTCACCCATACACAGTTCTACGGGGAACCAGTTGTATCTCTGCCAGGGCAATGGCTGTTTTTACTGTATTTACAGGCTAGATTGCAATAAACTGTTTTCTACACGCTAGGATTGACAAAGGCTTGGCAAGAACTATTCACCTCCTTGGGTGTGCAAAGATATGTCTGTGTGTGTGTGTGTGTGTGTGTGTGTGTGTGTGTGTGTGTGTGTGTGTGTGTGTGTGTGTGTGTGTGTGTGTGTGTGTGTGTGTGTGTGTGTGTGTGTGTGTGTGTGTGTGTGTGTGTGTGTGTGCGTGTGTGCGTGTGTGCGGGTGCGTTTATGCAGACTGTGGTGATGGGTGCCAAGTCATGTTGTATCTTTGTTCTGTTTTGTGTCTCCCTCTGTCCTACTGTAGCAGCAGCCAGCTGTGTTCACACCGAGCTGTGCTTTGGCTCCTAAACACTTGCATCCCCACACACTCGGGCGTGACATGAAGCAGGGAACAAGGGGGTGGGAGACTATACGGGGGCCCCAACAGAGTGTCTGTTCAAAAGGCTTTCTTTTATTCAGTGCATCTTATAGAACACACACACACTCACACACAGAGAGATTCGGTCAGTTTGTTTAGACTTTCTCATACACTCTTCTCTGCCCCTTTGTACAACTTCCTGGGCCTTCTCGCTCTCTCTCTCTCTCTCTCTCTCTCTCTCTCTCTTTATGCCTTACATATACACGCACAGAGTCACACACAGACACACTGGAATGTTTTGACTGCTGTTTTACTTCCCTTCAATAGAGAAAACATGTAGATGGAATTTTCCCAAGTACATCTGCTGGAGCCAGATCCATAAGCGATATTGAACAGACATTTGTGTGTGTGTGTGTGTGTGTGTGTGTGTGTGTGTGTGTGTGTGTGTGTGTGTGTGTGTGTGTGTGTGTGTGTGTGTGTGTGTGTGTGTGTGTGTGTGTGTGTGTGTGTGTGTGTGTGTGTGTGTGTGTGTGTGTGTGTGTGGCCAAATCAAATTTGGACAGATTTTCTGACATGGGATGTTTTTACTTTTGATGCTGTTCGGGTGTCCAGAAAGTAAAATTAAATGTACTTTCAGAAGGTGAACTGTTTCAGACGGTTAAGTAAATAAAAAAATCCATACAACTTAACATTCATATTATGCACAGTCAGTTTCTGCTCTGGCATCCATTTTGTACTGGTCAGTCGATTGGTGTACTCCCCTCCTCCACATCTGGGCTGAGTCTCCTGGGAAACCAGGAAGAGCTCAGGAAATAACACCCATCCTCTGTGAATGGACCGTTCCAAACATCCCCCTCCCTGTTGAATGGACCACTCCAAACATGTCTGTCCTGCACCATAAACTGGGTTTAGTCTACCTAAGGGAGAAAGACAGACAGAGAGAGAGAAATCGAGGGATAGATTAGATAGAGATACCAAATGTAGATATTAGTTTGCCATAACTACAGTATATACAGACTGTTAGGGAGCTGTGTGTGGGACCGAGATCAGCGATGACGTTCCTTATAAGGGAAGTCCAGGCTGTGTATTTTGCTGCCCAAGCCCAATACTAACACTCTACACACTTTATTGCAGGCTCATTGCATTTGGGCCTCACAGTGGCGTGGATATTTTCCTTTCAAAATCCATGTATAAAAATCTACCAAAATCTACAATTATATAAAATATAATGCTAACTAAGCTCTTTTCATGGAAAATGACCATCAAGAGGGATTTGGAGTTGATCCAGTATATTGGGATGGGATTTTAGGTACACAGCTACATGTATACCATCCCAATGTCCCATCAGAGTATACCCTCTACCACTATGTGGGTGGCACAAAACATAGGCTCTATCCCAGAGAGTTGGTGTGCACGGCACTGGGTATCCCAGACATCCACATGTTCCCTATGAGCATGCTATTCTCCCCAGGGAGGAGACCAGTCAGGGTACAGTCTGGTTCTGTCCGGTTCTGATAGAGGGGAAGTAGCCCACTGGGACCGGCGTGGGAATAGGTCAACATTTCTCACAGAGCAATTGCTCTCTTCTCTTCCCCTTTCCTCTTTCCCTCATCTCCCTCCCCCTCCCCCATCACTCTTCCTCAATGTTTTTGCCTTTGCTTTGTGTACTGATACGTTTCCATCTCATTTCTTTCTCTTTCTTTGCGTCTTCTTTCGTTCCTTTCTTTCTTTTAATTTTTAACGGTTTATCCTTCCATCTATGGTACCCTCTTTCTTTTGTCTGTCTTTTTGACCCCCCCCCCCCTCCCCCCCTTCTCTTTCCTCCCTGGGTCTTGACGTGGTGAAGAACTTGGTTCTCATGGGCTTACCCCAAATTGTTTTCACTGACATTTTTGAGATATTTCCCCCTTAAAGAAAATATTTAGAAATATTTCCCTCCTAATGTGCATGCTGAAGTTTAGCCGATCATTGAGGTCGGTTCAGTACCAGCATCTAGACCAGTAGAGGAGAAAAGGCGAGTAATGGACGCTGAAATCGCTCCTAAATCAAATTTATGGTACACATTGTGAAACGGATGGTTGTTGCAAATTTTGTTAGGTCCAATAAAACAAAAACTCTAAGCAATGTTTACTGTGGATAAGTCCGGCAGACGTGCAATAAAACAATTAAGTTCATTTCCAGCTCCAGAATTGCTTCCATAAGTGGAAACATGTGTGTCTAACATACTTCATAAGTCATACTACATGTCTGAGCGAGGAGAGAACACTTTACAGTGTGAGATAGGTGTTGTACTTTATTAACTGTCAGTCACAGTTAGCTTTCCTAGCACAAAGTGTTGGCCCACCCATGGAAAATGTGCGTTTTTGTGTGTGCATGCAAAGCGTTGTGTGCATGAATCCATGCCTATGTGGGTCCGTGTGTGCGCGTGTGCATAGGGTAGCGCTAGTTTTTGTGTGTCCATATAGAGTCAAGGCATCATGTTATGTGTTAACAGGCCTGGTATTGAACGGCAGACCTACCTGAAGGAAATGACCATCCCTCTGAATCGGATTTAGAATCTCCAAGATCACACTTGCCCTTTCATCCTTCTCTCTTTTTTATGTGACACTCAGTGATCTTCACCTCCCTCTGTTTTTAGCACTTTTCTTCTTTGTCACATTATACATTTTTCAAACGGTCACTCTCTCTATTGCTAATTTCTTCTTGTACGGTATTCGCTGTAATTTTCATATTCAGTTTTTTTACTGGCTAAACCAATTGTACTGTACTGTACTGTATTGTACTGTATTGTACTCTTAAGTGTACGACACTCACAGACACACACACACAAAAACACTAACACACACTCTGATGTGATGATGTCAGGGTCCCTCAGGTTTAGCTAAGGCGTTTGCTGAGCACTGTGTTCTATTATGACAAAATGCCTCTCCCAAATCAATCAGGCAGAAACTATGGAAGAGAGATGCTCCGAGGGGGAAAAAGAGACAATGAGAGCGTTAAAGCAAGCAAGCGGGAGAGAGAGCGAGTGCTGTTTACAAGCTTTCTTACAAGCCAAAACTGCTGCTTTTTTATCTCTTTAGTTATAGCATTTAATTACCATGTGATAGTAAATACTTTTCTTCGTTGACTAAACTCAGAGGCACCTGGGTAATGTCAGGAAGCATATGGCGGCTGTTAGGGATAATACAGAAGAAGGCACAGCACTTTCTTTCCTCTAAATCCTTCCTCTTTTCATTTTCTCCCTTTTGCCCCTAGGATGGCGTTTCAGAGGACTGATGAGGATGAGGAAGAGGCGGCTCGTGAAAGGAGACGAAGAGCACGCCAGGAGAGGATGCGTACCCGCGAGTCCGAGGAGCCCAGTGGACAGCCTGACAGCCTGACTATGACCAACAGCCACAGGTGAGACACACACACACACACACACACACACACACACACACACACACACACACACACACACACACACTTTACTAAGACGGAGCAGTGGGGAAATGAAGGACACACCCCTTAAAGAGTTTGAGTGGATTAAGACGAATTACCCCGTAAGGGATAGCAAAAACTGAGCAGGGATTTCATGATTCTTCCCAGAAATGTGACCTCCCTAGCTATCTTTATAACAATGAAACTGTTCCATCTGTCCCAGATGCTATTCGTACCATATAACTCAAATGTGAAGAATGGACACAGGCCTATGCACCAAAGGCAGGGATATTTAAAATCGCTGACTTATTCAAAACTACATCTGTAACCATGTAGACCACATTGATTACATTTTTCCAGTGACTTTGTTTGCTAGCGCAGACGTTTGCTAGCCTCCAGCTACGGCACCAAGCGTAGCTCAACACGCCCGTCTCCTTCACTCATTCGGTTCCTATACTCGGTCCATTCAGCAGAAACTGTGGAAGTCGTGGGCCACCTTGACCTTTGACCCCCCGGCAGACAGAGGCCGCCCTGTAGTCGCAGCATTTCCTCTCCATGAGCTCATAGATGCTTCCTGTGGCCCCTGAACAGCACAGCGATTGTCCGAGTGTCTTTATGCCAGACGTACGACTTGTTGTTGATTGTGCTGATGCTGCACTAATGTCCGGCAGATGGTGCGGTCGGTGTTAAGCCGTGACTGTAGGTGGAAGTATGTAGACCCACAGGTTATATCACTCCAAGTCCTACTCCTAGTGTCCTGCTGACAATAGTTGTCTCATCTTCCCCTCATCCTTTAGTTTGTCTGCTTCAAGTTCATTCCTAATTGTTACTGTTTTCAAGGCCGAGGGGTAAAGCTACTTTCATCTCTCTATCTCACTAATCTCTGGTTATGTTTCCGCCCTCTCTCAGCGTGACAGAGACCATGGTGTCAGTGAGCAGCTCCGGAGGTGGAGGAGGAGACGATGAAGAGCAGGCTCTGCTGGACCGCATGGCCAAGCGCGAGGAGAGACGACAGAAACGCATGCAGGAAGCCCTGGACCGGCAGAGGGAACTGGAGGGCAATGGAGAGGGTAACCATGGTGGTGTCGCCACGGAGACCAACAACCGAGATGAGGAGAGGCCTTCTTCCGAACGCAGGGGTCGCTACCACGACAACGAGGAAGAGGAACCGGAGGCGGTGAGAAAGCCAGTGATGCACGGAAGAAGGAAGGTGGAGGAAGAGGAGCCGGAGGATGCAGCGCCCGAGGAGGAAGAGCCCAGGGCGGAGGAAGAGGAAGAAGAGGAGGTGATGGAGGAGAAACCGAGAGGGTCTTGGAGAGAACAGGTCAGTGTTAGGAGTCGTTACAGATTTTTTTGTTTGTTTTCTGTCCCTGCGTGTGCTAGGGGAAGTTTATTTACCAACAACATATTCAGAGAACACGCATACCAATCACACAGCAATAACAATGTTTACTTAATGTTTTGGGGTGTACTCAATGTACGGTTGTTGTTATATGTTGGTGGATCAAAAATCTTAATCTTTGCCAAGGTTTGGTCCCCATGTATCTGAGTAACTCTCCCTGTCCCATTTTAGGCTCCGTCTTAATATAAACAGTTTTTCTATCCCTTCATATGTGTGTATCTATCTTTCTCTATCCATGTCACACCATCTGTCACGGTTGTTTACCTGTAGGAATCCTTCGAGGACAAATCTAACATGTCCTACGTACAAGAAGAGGTACTATCATTTGTTTACTAACACTGTCACACAAGCTTCTTGTCACTTCTGATTTACTGATTTGACAGAATTTCATTTTTTAAATCCCTTTTTACAGACATATGTTGGAGACAAAACATTGATTTCAAATTCAGTGGTAGAGAAGATCATAAATAATGTGGAATCAGATCATTTGGAGGGTGGGGTGGAGAAAGAGGCCAAGCATAGCGAAGATGCATTCCATGAGGATGAGGAGTTAGAGGAGGATAGGCACAGTGGTGTTATACTGCCATCAGGGAGCAAACCTATGACACAGTGCAAAGACCCTGTCATAGACCATGAGGTGTCAGAGCGACTGCACTCAGGGAATGGCTCAGATGTGGTAAGAGTTTACATATAGTGGCACAGCACTCACTGAAGCAACACCTGGATAACTTCGATCTTACGTAGATTATCAACCAATTTGAATAATACTACAATCTGCCATTAGAAAGAAGAGACTTTTTTGGAACTCGTCATATTGATAGTATATGAAAGGGGCACTAGCTGAATGATAGGCAGCTCATAACAAGATGCATCGGACAATAAAAAGGGGCCGTTCTCTCTTGGCCTTGGTAAGACATTGAAGTTATCCAGTCGCTCCGTGTGGTCACAGTGTGGTTTGCACCAAAGTTAACTGGTGGTCTCCGCCAGTGGTAAGACAGACATCATATGGGTGTGGTCGTAGCAGTGCGGTGGAGCGTTAATAAGTTGACACGCCACGCGTTTCACACAGCAGGCGCATATTGCTTCATGTGCATTCACCATCACAGTGTGTTTTTTTTTATATCAGACCCCAGGCAACACAAACATCTGAAATGGTTTTAAGAAAAATAGATAAATAATGTGTACTTCATTTGAACATGTGTAAGATTTCACACTTTGAATAGGGTTTAGGTCCCCTTTGAATAGGTATATGAATAATGGCAGGAGTGAAACTCAAGCTTTTTCAACATTTGAAAACCAAAGTTGTAATTTAATGTGATGCCTTGTATTGCTATATCTATGACTCTGCAGCCATTTCAGACAGGATTTGCCATGGTCTGTTTTGCATGTTTCCTCATAAGAAGCAATACTTTATATTACACAGACAAGATTCCATGCTAACTACAAGGAACTATCTTCGTTGGATGATAAAACTGCATAATTTACCTAATAACTGGCTTATTTAGAGGCTTGATTTGGTTAAATTGTAGGACAAGCAGGGAAATTAAGTCATTTATGTACCAAATATGTATGGACAATAAGTACAGGGAGGTATGGTTTACACTGTACCATTTGAAAATCTATTTTCAAAGTTAGATGTGAATGCCGGAATGATAAAGGGGTGTTACGGCAGCAATTGGTACGGTTGTCTTGGTCTCGTATACTTACCATATCAAGCTTAATCACATCCTTCCCAATTGGCAGTCAATCTGCAGTTAGAAAAATCTGTGTAATTATATGTTTGATCTTAAATGTATGGTGTGGGCATGCTGCAGTTAAACGTAGATACTTCTCCCTTCTCTCTCTCTATCTCCTGTTTTTCTCACAATTTACAGTTTGGAGTTACTTTGATTTCACGTTAAAGTGTTTCTCACACTTCACCCACTGAATGACATTCGACTTGCAACCTTCTGGACTCCTTCAATGCTTTTCCTTGATCTTGTTTCTTATTGTCTTATTTCGATGGTTGGGTTGCAGCAGAATGAGAGAGGCGGGAACAGAGATGCGGGGCCGAGGAAGCAAAATGGAGGATTCCATGAGGATACTCCGCCTCCAAAACAACACAGGAAACCAGAGAGGACTCTAAGGTAAACACGTGCAACAATACAATAAATATACAGTGTAGTTAAATACACTAAATCATTGAAACAATAATAAAATGCCTATAAAATCACTCAGGGCACATCTTAACACAATATTGAATGTAATGTTAGCAGTAGCAATATAAAAAAAATAAGAACTCTGAAATGAGAACCCAGTTTAAGACTCAGTCATACAAAGAGGTGGAGGTATTAGTATTTAAAACGGCCTCTATTAAAATAAAAATGTTTAGACATTATTGTCAGGACATGGCTCAAGCTGAATATTAAAGAAATGTTTTACCTATCAAATATGGTCCAAGACAATATTCCATCATACCTCCTGATATCGAACAAGGATAGGAATGTAACATCAATCAAACTCTATGAGAAACACAGTAGTGCATTGCTAGTTATGATCATAGAATATAAATATAACATCAAGGTAAAATACTACATCTTGCCCCCCCCCCCCCCCCAATAAAGGATTATATTTCTATACTTTATTGTATATACTTCAGGATTTTGTCATGCTTTTGAGTAATCAAAGTAGGAAGTCTTATAATAAAAAGAAAAATAAATTCACTAATGAAGTTGCAAGGTGTTTGTATCCAGACAGTATTTATGGTCATAAGAGATGAGGAAAGTCATTGAGAAGGCCATGTGTCCCTATTTTCTGCAACAGTAATGTAAGGACATCCAAATAATACATGTGCTAAGAGTGATTTAAAGTGTAGGACAGGCATAGAGAAAAACAAAAACACATTTAATTACTTATTTAGATATCGTTTATTGTTGTTTGTCTGTGTTTATGTCTATGAGACAGAGACTTTTGTTTTTGAAGCAGACTCATTGATATTTGACTCAGGTCACCTTATCCTTGATTCCGTCAGGGAAACACTGAAGAGAAACCTGAGACACACCGATACCTAAGACTTAGACCTGTTGGTTGTTAGTGTCACCTTGGGTGTGAGTGTGTGTGTGTGCGCTAGCGTGTGATTGTAGTTGCATGTGTGTGGATCCTACTCATTGTCAAATGTGTTTACATTACTGGGGTCTCATTTTTAACAGCACTTGTCTTTGATGTTACCTCTCAAAGTAAGTAAGTGTATGGGAATTCATATCTTAACTATTCGGAATGTTTGTGTCTGTGTCTGCATACGTGTGTGTGTGTGTGTGTGTGTGTGTGTGTGTTTGTGTATTTGATCCAGCCGTGGCAGTGCACGCTCCCCTGAGTCCCCAGCCAATCACGACGATCAGCAGGACGATGCGGCACGCCTGGAGGCGGAGCGTAAACTGGAGGAGCTCAAGCGTCGCCGTGACGACGCTGAGAGCGAGGAGTTTGAAAGGATGAGGCAGAAGCAGGCTGAAGCGGAGCAGGAGCTAGAGGAGCTGAAGAAGAAGAGGGAGGAGAGAAAGAAGGTGCTGGTAGAAGAGGAGAGAATGAAAAAGCAGGAAGAGGATGAAAGAAAGGCTAAAGAAGAGGTATGAGGGATAGTCATAAAGGGTGGACTTCCAGGATGTGTGTTTGTCCGTCTCTCTTTCTGTCTCCGTCTTGTACAGTATGTTACTTGGTCAGATTCTCTTCTCTCTACATCCTCACTTGTTTATCTTACTCTTTATCTCCCTCTGCCAGTCTGCCTTTTCTCTTTCTCTCCATGTTGCTTCACATTTTCTCACTCTTATGTACTGAGACATTAGCATTGAGTGATGTATATGAACACTATCTCCCTCTTTCTATGTTCATGTCCAGACTCTCTGGAAGACATGATAAGTCCATAATACCTGTGTTAGCTCACAGTCATTCATCTCATTCCTACCAGCTTCACTAGGACGCTATCCTACTACATAACCCAATACCTCACCCTTATCCATACTCCTTGTTTGTGTCCCGGTTATAACTCACAAAGAATATCCATAAATATTCCCATTACATTACCTCAGACTAATTCATCTTGAAAGAAGATTACTTTGTATGTATCTGTTCATTCACTTGGCACATCCTCTACTTTGGCTGTACCTATGCTAATCTGATGGTAGTAGTTTGGCTATAGTGTCTACAGGTTGTGGGGGCAAAGACGGGGGGACCCATCCTCGGCATCAGAAAGCATTGCCCAATAATGCACAAAGTTATGCTAATTCACAAAAGGGTGGCGTTAGGAAGGAGGACCACACAGGTTTATATTTACTCTGTTTAGAATAGTTCAAATGCTATTGCTGGGAAACAGTCATCTTTTGAGTTAAAAAACATAGCTTGCATTTCTACGTTGTAGACTGTGTGCTTCACAATGAAAAGATGAGAGCAGTTAAAACACATACACTAGACAAAGACAAATACCATCTCAGAACAGAGGGTTAGTGGCCTGATGAGAAAGGTGGAGTAAAGGTTTGTTAAAGTGTGTTTATTAGGTTGTGAACTGTGTTTCTGCTCGTTTTAAGCTTCTTTAAATTTAGTGAGTGTATAATTTTATGAAGAATTGATCCTACACAATGAATTCCTTTGTAATTCTAGGGGTACATTCTTTGCGAGTTTATGTCACTCTGTTTCATGTCTCCGCAAAGGAGGAAAAGAGGAGGATGAAGGAGGAGATTGAAAGAAGGAGAGCGGATGCTGCAGAGAAGAGACAGAGAGGAACAGAAGAGATGGTGGATGGAGAAGCCAAACCCTTCAAGTGTTTCAGCCCTCGAGGATCCTCCCTGAAGGTCAGCCATTCACCACAGACCCCGAACATTCCCCTTTCAAATGCTGTTATTCATGACTGGGCAAAAACCGAGCGGCCAATACATTGTGTGATTTGCCTGGGTGTATGCCAGTATACATCCTTGTTTGACAGTTTAATGTCAATTATATGAACGGGCTGAAATGGGATTTTTAAATCTCCCTGCTGATCCAAAGTGTATTTCACTGCGTCCGTGGGTCGGACTGGGTCATGTCTGCTCTACAATTATTCTTTACCTCGAATGGAATCCCAAAACACCACAATTTATCACACCATAAATAATACATCTGTGTCATGGAAAAATCATACATAATTGTTTTGGAGTGAATAAGGGGTTGTTGATGCTGCCCCAATTAGCTTCAATGTTGAGGGAACCGAGGGGGAATTTCTTCAGACCAACAGAGATAATCTGATTAATCTATCTGTTAGTGGTAAAGTCCATCTGGCCAGCCCTAACCCAGTTTACGATGACATGAAACTTCAGTTTTCTTGATTTTTCTTATTAAATGTTACAAACCGTAAGTAACAAGATGAAAAATAAATGCATCTCTCTCTGAACATGTTAGCAGTAGAATGCTAAGACAATATGTACTATTTGTTGGATGCTTTTTACCAAAGTGTCTTAAAGTTCCTCAAGACAATTTCTTTGTATAGTTTGTACCAAGGGGAACTCGACAAGAAGAGCTTGTTTTCTCCGGTTTGTTTTAAAACTCTATGCATTTTTCATTCGTTTATGAGATGGTTAGAACAGATTCAATTGGGTGTTAGTTTGTGGTTTGTGTTTTCACAATGTTAACAACATCCACTCCCGTTTGCCTCCAATTCCCGCCTGCAGCTATACTTTGTGATTATGTTCACTGTAGGTATAGCTAATGCTTTGTGTGTTTGTGTGCGTGTGCTTGCTTTGTACACGGGTTGGTGTGTTTTGTTATTTCCCTAGATCTATTTGTGTTCCCACTCAAATGGCCTGTGCTGATATTTGCAGTTCTGTGTTGTGTGATTTTGTATGTTTTTTAGTTTGTGTGCTTTGGTCCAAGTCCTCTGAAATTTACATGCATGTTCAGATAATGCTTTGACATGGCACTTATAGCCATGTGTGTGACATAGGAAACGCAGTATCAGGACACAGAGCAAACTGGTACATTGCCTCTGCCTATCGTCTTCCTCCTGTTAGTTGTAGCCAGCCTATCAGGAGATGCAGGGCCGTGCTGCCTGGCACCAGTAAGGGTATCATGAAGACACAGATCTCCTGTAGCTAAACATGCTTATTGTCACCAAAACCAACATTGAGAAAAAGTAAAGATGACCTAAAGTTGTATGTGTGTGCTTATCTGCTTCTGTGTTTCAAAAAGTCCCTATGTGCTGAGATACAGGGCTGCGCGAGTATATGGCATTTTACCTGTGAATGTACGCGTGTGTCAACAAGACAGTCACTGACATAAAGAGAGAGCAAATGGAACATTGGAGAGGAAATGAGCAAGGAGCAAGGGGAAAAAAGAAGGGAGGATGCAAGAAAGTGATTAGAAATAACTAGATTACTGTAACCACTTTGGGACGGTTACCACTCTTTAACGACACACTCTGAGAATGGGGAATTTCCTGTGTTGGAGGAGTATTTTAGGAAGTCCCACATTCAGTAGGAGGCAGAGAGCACGGCTCTTATCCAAGGAGACACAGGGAGAGGGAAGAAGGACCTATTCTATCATTTGTTTTATTTGTCTTGACTTCGTCATTTTTCTCCGTTTTTATTACCACTTTGTCTCAACTAGAATAGTACAGGTACTGTACAATAACATAGCTCTATGTAGGTATATGCAGTGAGAAATCAACGTATGTTATGACAGATGCAGAACGCCTTTCCATGGAAATGTCTAGTTTCGCACACTTGAAGACATTGAATACGGGAACAGAATAGCCTTCACTCTACATACCTGCCTGCAAGTTGCACTGTTGTAGTGTGTAGGCATGCTTTCTTCACTGGCTTGATCCTTGTACTGACAGTGAATCTGTTCTCATCTCTCCATCCAGATTGGAGAAAGGGCAGAGTTTCTCAACAAGTCAGCCCAGAAAAGGTGAAACATACACCTCTGTTATCCATCATGTTTAGACATCATATTGTAGCAATATTGCGCTCCAGTTGGACGTTCATACTTTAAACCCCCAGAGTTATCTATAGCTGAAGTGTAAAGTTAAAACCTTTTCTCTCCTAAAACGTAGTTGTGTGAGTTCTTGTTGACGATATTTATATGCAAGTTCTTTGTTGATATTTATGTACCGGTGTAATTGTGTGTATCCAGGAGAAATACATCCAATGACAAAACATATCAGTCCAAAAGTTTGTTCTTAAATAAATACAAGTATTAATGTTAATGTAGAGTCCCCATGTCTTTTTCTCTCCACAGTGCAGTGAAAGCGTCCTTTTCTCCTGTGGTGTCTAAGATAGACAACAGACTGGAGCAGTACACATCTGCTGCTCAGGTACTAGATCACGGGGGCAGGGGCATAGCTGACTGTTCACTATTCATTACATTTGATTAAATGTTCTGTATCAGCACCATGAAACACACACAGTGCCCTAAAGCACAGTTATCAACAAACAAAAACGCCAGTTTTGACAACACCAATTATGCCAGCCACCTACTGAATTATTGACCACTAAACTATTAAGTAATTATTTAGACCACTAATTTCGTTTACCCTTCCCGAAATCCCTTCATGCAGAGAGAGAACCGAGAGGCAAAGTCCCCCCGTTCGGGAGCAGTGGACCTTCCCATGGTGACGGACGGCATCAGGAACATCAAGAGCATGTGGGAGAAGGGCAACGTGTTCAACTCCCCTGGTGGTGGAGGGGGCACCTATAAGGTAGGGAGGGATCCTAGGTATTGGAGAACATGGAACTATGACTGAACTATTCATCCGAACAAGGCTAAACCAGTGGCTCCTATATTTGCTTCTTTACTTGTGTTTATAACTTAAAGACAATGTCATTTATGTAAATATATGTGTGTATGTTCATTAGTGTGTGTGTGTATTTCAGTAGTAATTTGGCACTGTAAAACAGTGAGGATTGTCTCAGCCTCAGTGTGTGTGTGTGTGTGTGTGCGTGCGTGCGTGCGTGCGTGCGTGCGTGCGTGTGCGCGTGCGCGTGTGTTAGTATAGTTTTGTGTGTGAGCTTATGATAGTGTGTGACCACAATGGCAGGCTTGGAGAGAGGAAAACGGCTCACTGTTTCACTGACACTTCCTGTTCTGCCCCTGTTGCCAATGACCAGTTCACTCCTGACCTCTGACCTGATCCTAACAGGAAGCAGCTGGGATGAAGATAGGTGTGGCCGGCCGCATCAACGACTGGCTGAACAAAACCCCTGAGAGTGGCAAAACATTGGGAGGGAGGCCAGCGGTAGGTCATTGCCATAGCAACCCTCCTGTCTTTGTCTGTGCCTTCTAGGTATCTGGGAAATCCATTTTAATTAGACAACAGGGCCGTATAGTGTAAGACTCCTATGCTTTGTTTAGATAGGACCATTACAGACGAGTAGTGCTTCAAACAAATTAAACAAATTAGAGCAGCTTCTGGTGTAAATAATTTTTTCATAATTGTGTAGCGCCATTATTGTGGGAACTGAGATAGTCTGTCAACTGTTTTTTATCAGTATTACTTATACAATACATAACAAAATATAACAAATGAGTTGATGTTAGTTCTTTGTCACCATTTTCTGAACATAGTGATCATGCTTAATCCCTAGGGACAGAGAGAAACACAGTCTGGGCCCACCTTGTGGTCACATATCATGCTAGAATATCAAAGGTTGTAGTGAACTTTTTTGTAGGTTTTTTGTGGGTTAAGGCATAGCAAAAAGGTGTGTATAGAGATACATTATTTAAATGAATTCTACAGGAAGAAGAACAAAACATGACCATCACTTTTTTTTCTCTATCTTTTTAAAAGGACATTAAGTTGCTTTTTTTGCTTTGTGCGATAGATCTTCGAACATGTCAGAGAAATTAAGTAAAGGGAAATGCAACAGAATAAAATTATAGTATATCATCTTTATGACTAGTAATATTTTACAGTCTACTTGGCACATAGAGAGTGAGTGCTTCCTCCCTGTTGATAGCATTTGGCCTCATTCCAGTCTACTTTCACAATGCAATGCTTTACTTCACCTCAGACTGCTGTTTATTTAAAGGCTTTTTAGGGTGCAGGGCTTCTCTTCCGTTTAAATAGGTACAAACAGATAGAGCTAAACAGATAGAGCTAGACAGATAGACACCAGAGAGGCAGAGAGACAGGCAGACGGACGGAAACACAAACAGACATAAAGAGAGAGATGCATACAGACTAACTCTCCCTGTGTTCTGTAAAATCAACTGATGCATTTGTTTAAAGCATTATTTGTATGATTCAGTCTATGGTCTTAAAAGTGACTTTGCTTTTCCTCTGCTCTGCTAGTTAAGCACCACTCTGTCCAATAGTCGCTATCTTCCTGTCTTGTCCTCCCTGGATCTCTCCATCCTTCTTTTTCATTCCTCTGTTATCTGAAATGCAGGTAGTGTAATACAAAGTCGTTTTCAGACATTTGGTTGTTTTGAATGTACCACTCTGTGAGTTTTTTTTTGAGATATTTCTTCCCCTAACCCCCCCCCCCCTTTCTGTAGGATCTGAAACCCGGAGACGTTACAAACAAGAGGAGTCTATGGGAAAACAAAGGGGCCTCTCCAAACAAGGTAAGCATACTCGATACAATTTTAATTATGTTGCTTGAGTTTATACTTTAGATTCATGATTACAGAACTGTTCAGAGAAAAAAAAATATATTTTTTGAAATATAGTTTTACTATACACCTGTTCTCTAAACACAACATGAGTTTATACTAAACCATTACTGTCAAATATTTTATAACAAGTTTACCATCAACCCCAACCTTGAAACAAGTCATCTTGCTTAGCATTTAACTTCCTTTCCACTGAAGAATGCTATTCATAATCCAGCTCCTTACAGTTCACATTTGGCAGTCTGCTTCTTAAATTACATATGTTATGCTGGAATTTTCATGACATAAGTGTACGCTCCAGGTATACTCTGTACATGTTTGTTTTGAAACCCTGAATAGAACATACAGTAAGATACTTATTATATGATAATCATATTGTAACCTATATCTAGCAGCTGAGGGAATAACAATGACTTTTGTTTGTTTTAGTTTGAAGAACTCTCTTAGCTAGTTGACCTCACCGTTAAAATCTGGAAAGCCTGGAGAGGTAAAATAAATAAAGAAACGTTTATTCCGCTTCGTCTCTTCAAAGTTTCACCCACTATTATTCCTTATTTAATGTGATGTTCCAATCGTTATTTTAGCTTTTTTCAATTGCTTATTTGTTTATTATGAGGGCTATTATAATTTTGCTGGCTGCAGTTAAAAATTTGATAAATATACAGTATATATTTTGTAGGACGTTCTTAGTGACACTTTCTTTTTCTAAGTTGCTGCAAATCTATCCTTAAAATGGCTGTTACACTTTCTTAAGCAAATTCAAACTATTTTGAAAGTAGTTTTCTGTGGGCCTGTAACATCAAGTAAGCACTTTTCACAAAATGGCTGTTCTCAACTCACTTTCTCAAGCAGTAGGCACACACACACCCACCACGCTTCTGCCACATGATTATTGTAATGTCATTTAAAGTCTATGTTCTTGTTCAACCCTGCACACGTTTTGGACGCTCTTGAACATATTTTTAATGAGGATGATCTTTCATCAGCAAAAAACTAAAGGATATTTATTCATGAAATTTGTCCTCTGTAGCCAGTAAGCAGGCTTGTGAAAAAGCACATTTGGCAGTGGACTGCAGTGTTTTCCTCTGTCAGCTAACTTGCTGTGTACCTCATTATTTGTTTGGAAAGGTTCTTGCTTTCAGAGGAACAGTTGGACAAAAACAAATTGAAACCCTGAATGAACTGGAATTCAAATTCAGTCATCTTAACTATACCACATAAAGACTTAAAGTGCTATGCTACAGTACCTCGCCAGCTCCACTGTTGTTCAGAGACTGTCGTGGACCACAGCGTGAACGATGGGTCAAGTGGAGGATTGTGGTTCCAGACGTGGTCACTGCTGACGTAGAGAAGCTCCTGGACAGGGAACTGGGTGGTTAGCCACCCTGCTATTAGCTCAGTAGTGACGTAAGCGAGGCTTACCTGAGCGGATATTTGATAAATGCACGAGTTGAAGAATATACTATTGAGTTCTGCATACCTAGCACACTATATAAACTGAAATACAGATACATTTAATTGAATAATAATACTCTTTGGATAAAAGCGTCTGATAAAGGATTGCAATGTCATCTTTAATGCGGTCTGATGTATAAAAACAGGCCTTATGACAATTCTGACAACCCTTCTGTCATTTCTGTTTCTCTTTCTCTGTTTCTCTCTACTACAGGTGACAGGCAGAGGGGAAAATAAATCCGTCACCAATGGTAAGTCAAAGGAAAAACTGGTTGTGTTTTACAATTCGCCTGCACACCTGTATATAGTATATGTGTGCATTTATTTTTATTTTTTACATGTAGTATTTTGCAATTGTGTGTGTGTGTGTGTGTGTGTGTGTGTGTATTTTTGAGATGGTGTGCATGCTATGTTTCTATGCAGGCGCGTGTGACTTTATTTATTGCATCATTGCCTTAAGTAACAATACCCAAATTGGGTCAGTGAAGTTCAAGCTAACCCTCGTCTCTGTAAAAGGACAAATATCTCTCAGGCCCATTATAATTTACAGAGTACCATGTGCTGTCCCATACACCCATAACCCCCTGCTCCATTCTCTCCAACCCTCATAGCCCGTCCCCCAGGAACGCTGCCAGCCATAAATCAAGTGCCTCCTCCGCTTGACTTTAGGGAATCTGGCATGTTCAGATACCGGTGTGGCATTGTTTTCTATTTTCAAAGTGGGCCAGGGGTATGATGGGGTGGTGCAAGGATGGTATGGTTTGGAACAAGGAGATGGAAGAGGGAGAGGACTTTGGCCTTCAAGGATTCCTGGCATTGCTTTGTTATGCCTAGTTTGAACAACACACACACACACACACACACACACCCACACACCCACATATATATATATATACACACAAGCAAATGAGCGCACACACATAAATGCACATGTGTACAAGAACTGCACACACTCTTTTAGTAGCTGTTAAAATAACTGAGCCATGAATTTGCTCTACGCTCATTCTTTTCTATCCTGGTCATTCACCTATACCCTGGCAACCCTATCTTTAACCCACTTTACAAGCAACTGATACACACACACACACACACACACACACACACACACACACACACACACACACACACACACACACACACACACAGATCACCACTTCAACCCATGACCTGTATTTTGACAGTAAGGGTATGTCCTTCTAGCAGGCTTGCCAGCTTGATTTGTCACATTACCAGCTGGTGCTATAAAGGATTATCATGCCATGACACACAGAGGCACAGTTGTTGGCAAAATACCTTTTAGGTCTAGGTTTTAATTATGTACATTTTGGAAAATACCAAATTTAGTTCTGTCAGTGTCGTGGTGTTTACACTGGAAAGAAATGCATCTGAGGATTTTAAATTGTATCGTTACCAGTCTGGCTACTCAGAAAAACATATATGCAGGAATACAAACAGTTAAATAGGCACACACACCGACAGACAAATACGCAAATATTGATAGAAAAGTCTATGTTCCCGTATGTCTGCCACTATCCCTCTTACTTGTTAATGAGCGAAGGACAAATAACAAGCCGCCATCTGTCAGTTATTGAAAGGAGACAAGGGACTCCAGAGGCTGAGACCTCAGAGGAATCTGACACCACATTGTCCTGCATGCAGCATGCTGCTCCCTGCTCACACATAATAGGGGTTAAACTAGAGAAAAACCTGCTGAACATCTCATAGAAAGGACCTTTAAGAAAATACTTGAGGATATTGTGTTCTATTCAACGCTTTGCTTTGTTTGGAATGTGAATCCATGGGAACAAAATGGAATAGTTGTGTTCAGCGGTTGAAATAATTGCTATACATTGTGATGCGCAATTTAAAAATTTGCCCGACAACCCTAGTGTAATGTGACCTTTGAACTCTTTCTCAGACCATTTGTCTGTCATGGTTCTCTCTGTGATAGTTGTCTTTGTCTTTTTTTGGACAGTGTTATAGTATTTATTTTAGCCAGCATGTTCTTAACCCATTCAAAACCTTGAATCATGAGACAAGGGCACTATAGTGACTGCATAGATGATTTTAACTTTAACTTTGTTTCTGTCTCTTTTGATAGGTATGGGACACTAAACGCTAGAAGAGACATTGAAGGCAGGGACCATGACAATCCAAGGCTCTTCTCATTATTATTATCACCATTATTATTATGACTATTACTATGCGTATTATTATTATTATTATACAAAATAATGACCTACTACCCCAAGGCAAGGAGAGGACTTGAGGAATAAATAGATATAGGAGTCTGTTTCAGCACTGTGCATA
This sequence comes from Galaxias olidus, assembly GCA_026901105.3. Taxonomy (NCBI): domain Eukaryota; kingdom Metazoa; phylum Chordata; class Actinopteri; order Galaxiiformes; family Galaxiidae; genus Galaxias; species Galaxias olidus. Next base: position 157,559 of record JAPMUY010003483.1, read on the forward strand.
TAGGAGGCATGATCATCCATCCGTACAATAACAGTCTAGAGTACATGCCTTTGCACATATATTTTACTTTCTAAAAGAAAACAAAATGCTTTAAAAGAGAAACAACATGAAACAAACTGATTTAAAAATAAATTATTTTTTATACTAATGCTCCAAGGAAAAAATATATACTTTGAAATTTGATAGATCCCTTCAAAAACATTGATTGAAAAAACATTGATTTCCATACGTAAAAATATCTAATCAAAATAAAAAGATTGCTTTGACAACATTTTATTACAATTATCTACCGAAGTACATTCTCCATCTCACGCTTATTTTTTTATTTATATTTAAAACAAAAGCTTCACACACAGGTATTTTATTCGATGTCCATCGGTTCAAGATACAGATATACAACAAGCACTTCATAGATTTTGGATTATTTTTACTTTTTGTCTTACAAATAGAGCAACAAAGGTCTGAGCATGAGTTAATATATGATAGCACATACGTGTCTTTATGAATATGAATATCATATAATTGTATTGTAATATTACGGTTTTATACTCTGTGTTTTGCTTTTGTACTATGGAAGGAATGGAAATGGCCAACAACGGATAGAGACAGTTAAAAGAAATGAAAGATTACAAAAAAATTAAGTAATAAGGAATATAACGGAAGTTTATTCCACACTTTTATGATCTTATCAACGTATTTATGTTTTATTTTATTTCTATTTTTTTTTGTTGCAATTTTCTACCTTGGCTCTTTTTGTAGCTTTTTTGTAACTTTTTCATTGTTGAGTCTCACGGTGAATTTATTATCTTCGAAGACATTCCTTTTCCTAGATCTTGAAGCAGAGTTACTGTACTAGATGGAGCACATCATCTTTGTCAAGCCTTTTTGGCAGTTTTTTTTCTTTCAGAGTAGGTAGGGTTAGAATTCTGGTCTAGGATTACTCAAGTGCCCTTGACCATTTAGTTTATTATAACTTAAACTGCTAAATTGATTTAAAGCAGTACTTCTGTACTTTTAATAACTCTGTTTAAAAATGGAGTGTCTGATTTACAACGATGCAGTACAGTAATCTTACATAAAAAAGCCAACCAGCAGTAGTTTCCTATACATCCACTAATGCCTTTTATCATACAAAGTTAATACAAATATGATATAGTTAAATGTCATCAATGCTTGTGCAATGTTTGTTTCTTTATGAACATATGAACAAGAATAAACAACATGCAAGGAAATATACCACTATATTTAGTCTATCCTTACTAAAGGAATGAACAGACATGTTATGCTTCAAATATTTTACTTGAGGTACTCCATAAACCTCACGACTACCTGCTTATGTTATTTCTAGGCTTAGTTTTTATATTATGGCAGTCATTTTCAAATATTTAATTTTTTTTTAAATGTTGGTAAAGATTATAAATGTGCAGGGGCATTTGATTGGACCATTGATTCTGCTAAACACTTTGACAATCACATTCCATAACCCCCGACCCCTCCCCCTGAGTCTGACCAAAACATTTTATGTTTATTCATTTGTGTGAGTTTAATGTGATTTTACATACTGTGGTTGCATATTGTCCAACTGTTTTTGTGTATTTTTTTATTTTATTTTTTTATACTTTTATTTCCATGTTTAAACACACACTCATCAATGTGTAGAGGTAAGGCTATGCAAAGCACACAATCTGTAGTTTGTCAGAACACTTGCAATGTCATTGTAGTCGCTAGTTTCCTGCAGATTGAATGTGTAAAACATTATACGATTGACTCAACAATAAAGACCTGAAATAATAAGGAACTGCCTCTTTTTTTTTCTTGGAGAATTAAAAATCCTATAATTGGTATAGTGTTTGTTAAGTTATATTTATAGATAAGTGAAAAAATATATTTTACTGAATTAGATACACCATTTTGGTATACCGTTTGTTATAATATTCACATTTAATTTCTTACAGACGTCCATTTATATGCTATTCTGTTACTTGCCATCCTCTCAGTTTATATTTATATAAGACACTTGCTATACCTTCTAACAAAAGAGCACAAGCCAACCTATTAGAAAGGACTAGAGAGGTCACATGGCTGGTCTGGGGTCTATTATGGAACTCTTAGGAGGCTGATTGAGTCTGTCTCTTTCTGCAATTTTACAGTAGAAGAAGACAGCCAACACTGCTGCTACGATCACCATCTCTTCCTCTGGGACCCACCAGGTAAGACTTGGCCTACTATTAGCTCAAAGTTATTGTAAGACATGTGGATATTTAATATCAAATAACACCTTTTGTTGAATTTAAAGGAATATCTTGCTTATCAAGTAAAGCCTATTAGAATATATCATTCCCCGTTGTCGTTTTATTGTCATTCTTTCATTTAAATGCATATTGACCTTTATGTTGTAAAAATAATTAGATAGTCTGTATCATACATGTTAAGGGCTAACTTTCTCCTTAAGCCATGACATGAGTACTATAGGTTATGTACAATCAAGTGTTTTTTTCAATTGCAGTAGCATCCAAGTAAGTGCAGTAGGTGCTAAGCTCACGATACAATGAGTGTGATGCTGCAGGCTTTGCCTGTAATCAAGTCTTAATGCTAAAAGCAGCAGCATTCCTTCTGCTGTGGGCCTGCATGTTATTCCAGTGATTGAGCCAGATAAAGGTTGACCACATGCAGTAAAACAAACACACAGTTAATAACACAGACTGACGGGGCCTCACACCCTGTGAATTCTTTCTGGATATTCGGTTTAGTGTTTCGCATTGCTGGGATACAGTTGTCAAACAGGATGGTCTCTCTCTCTCTCTCTCTCTCTCTCTCTCTCTCTCTCTCTCTCTCTCTCTCTCTCTCTCTCTCTCTCTCTCTTTCTTTATTAGTTTAATTAAAAATAAATAGATGTGTGCCTGTTCATCTGTCTGTGTGTGTATGCGTACGTGTACATTTGTGTTTGTGCCTTTTTATGCTAACGTTTGCGTTGTTCTATGTGTGTGTGTATGAGTGTCTATTAATACACATGCGAGTGTATATGTAATATATTACTGAGGACCCTAAAGGTTCACGCATGGATTTATTGTGACTTTGGTGAGTTGGGCCAAGTTCACTGAAAGACTACCTTGACACCTGTTCAAGCCCATGACCTATTATTCTTATTATAGACATCCTCCCTTCCTACTGTCTCATAGCTCAGCGCACTATGACATTGGTCTTTATGATCCAGTGATTTACAAGACAATGGAAAGAAGTTGTCCAAATTGTCCAAATGATTGTTTCCCAATCCAGCTGTCAGTCCAAAGAACACAGGGTACAATAGCACGGTGACATATGCTGGTTGTATATTTAGAGGTTTACTAAAGTAGGACCTAGTTGTGTCTGTTGCTTTCTGTTCACATTGTAATCTTGACAATCTTCACTTTTGGCGCAAGTTTCTTGCCTGACATTTCTATTGAAAATTCACAAATCTACACCTGTTGTCAAGAAACTCCCACGCTTTAAACTCTAGCAATGATTGCTTATTATCAACTTTTTACAACCTGAACATTTATACTGTATATACATGCCATGCAGTTACAAATAAGTTTCTTTCAATGTGTGACAGTAATGATTTTACTAGTGCTGAGAGTGTAGTCAGTATATGCCTAGCACTATTAGTTAGAAGTAGGGTTTAAAGCTGTTAGAACCCCTTGGAGTAGCTGAGTGTCCCGAAGAAACAACTCTAACACAATCCGTACTGTAAAATATTATTTTGAAAATGTGCCCCTTTTTTGTCAGTATTTTCTTGGTAGGAATGGGGAAACTTTACATTTTAGTGTTGGATGTTATATACATTTAATTGTTTCAAAATAGGGTAAGAAGTAAATGAGACTGGAAAGCAATGTCTTGTGCAATAACATGATACAAATCTGTCATTTAGGGTTTGGAAGAGACGCTCATTTGTTCATTTTGTTCCACAGTGGAACAAAATCACAAGATCTACTTTTGGCTTCCTGCTTTTTCAGGTAGCCCAGATCCAAGATGGCGGACACAGAAGACACAGTTGAGGAGCAGTAAGTAACTGCTGTCACAACTGTATCAGTTCTTTTGATAAACCTTTATTTCTATGTGTGGCAGAGTCATTTTATTAATTCCCAGTGATTACTAAAACTTGTTTTCCCTCTGTTTTCTCTTTCTATTAGGGAGGAAGGTAAAGCAATAAGGCTGTTCTTATTTTTGGGGCAATCAAAATATCTTAATTCAGGCTTAAGATGCTTTCCCAAGCTTACTTGACGTATGTCTGCTTAGTGACAAAAGCAGCAGTGGAGGAAGGTAAAACTGCTTTAGCATGGCTCTGTATAACATGCATCTAGTTTAGACGTGCTCAGTTGTGCTGTCAGTACTGTAAATATTGTAAATCTGTAAGTCAATTGTGATCAATAACTTAGATCTAAACAGTTTGTTTCATGTTTTTTTTTAAACGTCCCACCAAATTTTTATTGGATGTATCACTGGGTGCAATGTAATACGTTGTGAGACATGTTTGGGTAATGCATGTTTAAAGTCACTGTGTGTACATGTCTTTGACGTTCAATGGATTTTTTTTTTTTTTTATGGCACCAATGTCTGTACCCATTCCATCATTACTCCAGAGTCACTTACTTCGTCCCCATATCTTATCTGTGTCATTAAATAATGTTTTCATAGCCTAGAGTCAATGTTCTGACAATGGCTGCATCCATTTGTTTGGTTGCATGAAACTCTAATAATCTATTGCGGTTTATTAGAACTGAAACCTAGATTGAATTCATTTTGATCAGGTTGGATTCAAATTAATCGGATTCAGACACATCATTTTTCAAACTTTAATGATTCAGTTATATCAAGATGTACGAACAGGCTTTTATTTTTGCAATATTGTATCGTGGCAAAGAGTACTGTACTTCAAACATTCAAAATCATCTGCTTGAAGCTTCATTGATCTACTAATATTCACTCTTCTGTCTTCAGTCGAGGAGGCACCAGCAGAGGAAGGTAATGCTGTGACTAGCTGCTTGTTTGTCTTTTTCACATTGCATGGCGTTGGAGTCATTAGCAAAATTCAACTAGGCCTTCTTTCAAGGACAATTCTAGATTGATGAGCAAAAACAAAAACTTAAGGAGAGAAATATATGAATAATAATACAAAAAGGGTTACACTTCTCAAATTTCAGAATACTAGAATATAATAGTCTTCGATGTAGGTCATGTAGATTTCCTTGTTCTGTAGATTTAATATAATTAATTAAACTAAGGAAGTAAACAAACAACGATACACAATATTGGTACTGAAGTGTACACATTATCGTAGACTGTATCATTCCTAATATGTTATTCGCATTAGACTTAGAGTAACACTACAGTCACAATACAATATCACCTTTGACAATAATAAACGCTGTGGCTCAATCTTAACAATTCATAATAATCCTAATAATACTGTTCTGCCTACTTTATTGATCCCCCTCATATTCTTGCTGCATAGAAGCTGAACCTGAAGTAGAAGGTAATAACTGTTCGCAACACGGACACCAAAAAATATTTTGTTATTTGAAGGGTATTGGTTGTGTTGTGAGACAAAGATTGCCAACAGTGTAGTCAATATACATGATTATCAATTACTATTCATATGTATCAACATTGTTATTTATTCAAATATCCATATATCATTGCCTCCTTCATTCATTTAAATCTGTTGCTTTGTAACAGAACCACCACCTGCAGTAGAAGGTAAAGCTTTTTAGTGGCTATTATTGATTAACGATTCATGACACAAGATATTGGTTGATATTGCAAATAATAAATTTTTATTGACTAGTATAAAACCTTCATAAGATCATTGCCTTTGAATTGGCTTTTATTTACTTTATTGGGTTAATATTACATTTTATTAGTTATTTACTGTATCCTTATGGAGTCCTTTGCTTTAGCTTATCATATATCATTATTAATCACACTGTATATTGCCTCGCTATAGAGTCTCAATAGTTGAAGGCACGCGTTTTACTTACTTTTGTACTTAAACAAAACAAACAAAAAACATTATAAATGACTAATATTCTACAGTGGACTAACTAAGTGTTGCCATCTCCTTTAGAGCCCACTCCAGAAGTAGAAGGTAACTGCCTTCTTGAAATGCCCCAAAAAAGTTACACTCTATAGCATTCTCTGTGTTGCACTAAAGACTGTAAACTGTTGGCATAGTCAATGAGCATCAATATATTTTACTGTCTGAGTTAATTCACAATCAGAATTATTTATTTATCTAGTTTGAACAGCTGGCAAGAGCAATTTTACCTTTAGACAGGTCCTTGTTTGTGCTTAGGTCTTTTTAACATTTTTATCTTATTTCATATATTATTTTGTATCTTATAGTATATCTTATTTTATTTTAGAACCTCCTCCTGCAGTAGAAGGTAAACACATTTATGATTTGTTACTGTAGTTACAGTAAATCGTTTAACTAATTACTGCTTAATTACTGCATTTAATTTGAACTCTCCACATTTTACACATTCTGGGCCAAGTTCAAGGAGATATCTCGTAATGACAATTGTCACATGCCACATGTTATTAAGAAACAAAATTCCCTGACGAGATATTTGTTTTTACCCTATCATCAATGGCTGGTTATGTTCAATGTGCCAATTGATCTGACCACAATACCTTATAAAAGAACCAGCAGAAGAAGGTAATGATCTATTACTTTCAGCTCAAAACCTTTAGAGGTACTCAGGGGTGTGACATCACTGCCGAAAAAGGTAGTGACCCTTACAGTACCCTAGAGTTAACATTTTATGATGTCATTACCTGGTATGATATCATATTCCTGAACCTACCTTTGAACTTCCATTCCTTTTCCATTTTGAAAGCATGGTGTGAAAAAGCTATAACTAATTTGTATGTATATATTAAACGCATAATCCACTGCTTCCCGCTTCATCTTCAAACAGAGGCGCCATCCGAGGAAGGTAACTTCTCTTGGCTTTTACTGACAACAAAATATACAAGTTTATTTTCTTGGTATATTTCTTGCAGCATTTTCAATTAAAGCCTACTGCCTAAAGCATAATGCTTGACTATTGACATTAACCAGTCTTATGCTCCTGTAACAGTGACTGCCCCTGATGCAGAAGGGAATCAGGAATTTCTTGGCTTTGATATGTATCAACTTTTCCCTTCAAATAGTGTCCACAGTTCTCTGATATTATACTAAGCATGATCAATTTAGTAATTCATTGGCTATTAATAATGGCCCACTTTTCCCTACTGAGGCATCCAGTGATATCACATTCAAAACACTTACTGGCATAGCTGTTGTTTCTCTTTGAAATGGGAGGACATAGAACTTAATGACAAACTGAGCTTTTGATACTGTTTCCACGTTGAAGAGCAGCTATGCATGCATATGTTTCTTAATCTTATGAGTAAGATCTTTCTTCTTCGTTAAGGTACAGCACAGCTAATTGTTTACTAATCTTGTTTTGTTCTTTGTCTGCTGTATCTAAAGAAGATAATGCTTATTTTGGCTTTGTGTAATTGGAGATAAGGTCACCCACTCTATTGTGAGCAAGTAAATTTAACAAAATACTCAATGGTTACCACAAACAAGTAAATATATGCAAGATGTTTTTACTGCAGCACAACACAATTTTTATGAACACTGTATATTATTTTATGGATACCCACCAGAATCACTAATAAATACTTCAGATACATTTGAACAGACATCACAAATAGCTGCAGTTCAAAGTACATGCCTTTACAATTAACCTGGTATAACTACATTGGCAACTTTCCATTTGGTACATTAACATTGTAACGTATGTTTGTCAATAAGGTCCTTACAAGCTCCAACTGGTTGTAAGCGGTTGTGTTATGTCCTTATTACCCCTCCATCTATAAGACTGTACGTGTCTCTAATTGATCTATGTGGTTGTCACGATTCACTTGCCTGTCAGAACATTGAGTTGTCTTTTTTCTATTATAGCATTATTTCTTGTAATTGCGTATGAGTCCAATCGCTCATACAATAGTTGGGGTCAATTTACTTATTCAATTCATTTTAATTCCAAGCTGTTTATTTTCATTGAGGTGAAAAATATAGAAATGTAGCGTTGCATAGTTGAGTGTTATTCACAGGTCTTAATGTTATGTTTCACTTTTTCATGTCTGACGACTTGTCCGTCAATGTTTGACCAACAGGAGAGACTCACGGTAAGCACTGACATGATGCAGTCTGTACACTTCCTGTTATACCAACAAGCACAAAATAAGAAACAATTCTTCATAGTAGTAGCAATTATATGTATATATATATATATATATATATATATATATATATATATATATATATATATATATATATAAGGTAAGATATATATATATGTATATATAAGGTATATATATATATATATATATATATATATATATATTGCATTACTTTTACCCAATATAATCATTGTTTTAGTTTGATTATGTATTTGTTTCTTTGAAACAAAATCTCATGACCGTTGCAGATGAGTCCAAACCTAAACCTAAGTAAGTTCTTGTTTTAATCAGTTGATTAAAAAAAAGTTATAAAATAATAATGACATTCTGAAGTAAGGAGGTTATAGTCTAACATGATCACACTGTATTATCATTTAGGTTTGCACCAAACATTGCTGTACCCAAGATACCCGAGGGAGACAAAGTAGACTTTGATGTTAGTGATTCAACCTGTTTGCAACAAGGATTAACTTTATACCACAATACAATCAGCACTTTTCTAACCATGCCTGTATTTCTGTGTGACCACAGGACATTCACAAGAAGAGGATTGAAAAGGACTTAGCTGAGCTTCAGTCACTCATAGAGAACCACTTTATCCAGAGGAAGAAGGATGAGGAGGAGCTAATTGCACTTGTCAACAGAATTGTAAGTAATAATAAAATACAGTATATTAGTTCGTATTGAGCTAACAAAGAATGTTAATCAATTATCGATTAAATGACAGCTCTATCTATCTGTGTGCAGAGTACATTCCATACTGTGGTAGGACAAGGCCTGTAAAACACTAACCGTGAGGATGTGTGTGTGTGTGTGTGTGTGTGTGTGTGTGTGTGTGTGTGTGTGTGGTAACAGGACAAGCGTCGTACTGAGAGGGCTGAGCAGCAGAGGGTCCGTACAGAGCAGGAGAAAGAGAGACAGGCGCGTCTTGCGGTAAGTGTCTCTGTGTGCATATGACACAGCGGTGCCTTTTTTAGGGGTTAATGCACACTTTAACTAGAGGTCTTTTAAATGAAGTATTTGCTGTGTGTGTCACCAGGAGGAAAAAGAGAGGAAGGAGCAGGATGAGCAGCGCAGAAAGCACGACGATGATGCCAAGAAGAAGAAGGCTCTTACCAACATGACTCATCAATATGGTGGCGTCCAGCAGAGGGTCAGTCAGGACATATGGTTCTGGACTCAGAGAACACACACATTCCAACTTTAAATAGAGTTTAACACCTACTTAGCATTATAGTAAAAGGAAAATTTATAATAAAGAAAATACAAGCTATAATTCTATATGATGTATCAATAATCAAGTTCAGTTGCATCAATTGAATACATTCTTTGCTTACTTTGATGATCTTCCCCAAACAGCAAGAGGGCAAGAAAGGAGCCAAGAAGCAGACTGAGAGAGAGAAGAAGAAGAAGATTCTGGCGGACAGAAGGAAGCAACTTAATATTGACCACCTCAGTGAGGACAAACTCAAGTATGTCCAAACAACTTCTGATATCCACTGGTCCGATCAATATATATATAGTTTGGTTATCCAACGAGCACAAGTAAGGACAAGATTGAGGGTTTTCTCAAGTCTTTAAGACATTTTTTTAAGGTCTGGCGTTGTAGGTTACTCAAATTATTCTCTCTGTAATTTGTTCATGAATAAAAAAATTAAAAAAAATTGAAAGACTGAAATATTTGATCCAATCCAGTTCCAATATCTATTCTATTGTTTTCTGTCTACAGGGAGAAGGCAAATGAACTATGGCAGTGGATGATGGAGCTTGAGGCCGAGAAGTTTGACCTCGGTGAGAAACTCAAGAGGCAGAAATATGACGTAAGTAGCGGCCAGGAAACCACATGCAACAGTTATAACAACAGACATCTTTTGTTTCACATTTTAAACTAGAATTGGCTTGTAAAGGGTGTTTTTCGGTTCTGTAATTTATCATAAGCCAAAGGGAAATATAAGACCCACACATTCTGGCTTTTTATGCACTTTGTATTCCAAAGTGTATTAATTGTATTCCATCAACATTTCTGGCAAAGCACTTGCCAGTGTCAATATAACCCCGCTTCTTTGATGTTTTTATTTTTTAAGTTCTCATTACTCTTGTATCCAGCACTTCTTCAGGAGAACCAGCCTGGTTTGTCTCAGGCTTGCTAGTTGATGAAACGTTTTAGTTCCACTAGGCCTACAAGTAAATACAAGAACAAAGGCCATATTCTACGCTGAGCACCATTGGTATTAATAGTATCAAGACTTGAAAGAAAAATTACTTTTTAGATTTTTTTGCCTTTAAGCCATGTCAATTAGCCCTTTGCTCTATACTAACTAGCCCCTCTTAGCCTTGTTTTGGGGGAAATAAGGTAATAAAGACCTACTGTATGTTGGCCCTTAAGGGCCTCTAGGGGTCCACAGAGTGCCTGTCTAAAACTTTTGTGACTTGACTTCCAGATTAATGTACTCCAGACCCGTATTGAGGAGCAGCAGAAGTTGTGAGTAATCGTGTTGTGAAGTCTGTCAGCTTCACTGCGGTTGTTGTAACCATGCAGTCATGTTAAGTGTACTTGGCTTCAAACAAAAGACAAACTCCACCTGGTGTGGTGCTGGACTAAAAAGGGACATACAGGTGACACACACTGGTTATTAAGGAAAGAATAGTACGGGAAGCAGGGTACTGGCGATTGAGGCGAAAACCACAGTGAGGTAATGTGGACCAACCTTCCTACCTACAAACTACGACAGGTGAAATGCAGTTGGTACTCTTTAATAAGGTCCCATCCAGGATCTGCTCTGAAGGACCCTAGAGGTCCGCTCTTCCGCTTTGCAGTCAGCTGTTGTCCCTATCCGTCGTTGTGCCCTGTGCTGATGTCTTCTTTCTTGTCCTCCGTCTGGTTCTTCAGGTGGCAGCTGGCGATTGCTGTTGTCGATGTGTGTGCCTGTGTTGTCCCTGTGCTTAGCTGTGCCTGTGTATTGTTTGTCTTCTACAGGTTAATCAGCTCCTGGCTCGTGTTCAGGATCATCAAAAGTAAGTAACCAGAGCCATGCTGGACTGGTTGGTCAGTTTCTCCTACATTTTACAAGATCCTCATGGTATAAATACATATGTTTATACTTAAAAATATTTCTTCAATGAAGATTTTGAAGAATTCATTGGATAAAACGTTGAGGGGAAACCCTTCATTATTTTATTGTTAATTAAAAGACTAAGGGAAAAATATTTATGTTATGTTTCAAATATTTGAAAAGCTTTAGGAGTGCTTGGTTTATTTGTCTTGCCAATTGTGTTTCTACTTTTGAGGTTAGCTGCCTTAAAAGTTCAACCAAATGCACCTGAACTGTTTCAAATATAGTATTTTTCCCCAGGTATTAACTCAGACCAAAGATCCTTTTAGTCTTGTCCGAAGTTGAACGAATCTAAGAATCCTCTTGAGTGGATTTTCAAATGAGGAGTAATTAATAGGAAACCACATATTGTTATCGTCATCTTCATTTGACCAACTAGTTGATGTGGCTGCTTTGACTTTCTTATTAACTATTTTCCCTATTCACCTAGCTAGAATCCTTCCTTTTCATCAACAATTCATCATCACCATCCCTACACTGATTTGCCACTCTTTTTGAACCTTTAATGTATAATGGAACTGCTCCCAGAATAGATTAAAGGTTTAGGTTTGTGGTTGCTTTTACTCATACAGTATGAGCGTGGAATATATACAAATGCAAAAAAAGAACATGTTTATTCTTCTAATCTCTTTGGCCATCAGTATTTGGTCTTCAAGATATAATGATTGTGACAGACCAAGTCCTCCCAAAAGTCTATGTGGATTATGTAAGTAAAGGCGGACTATTAGTTGGATACAATCAAAGATGGCAGTTTTAATGTAAGGGTAAGTTTTATGCTATTATGGAGTGCTAGATTTCTTTATACTTACAGCAGAAGGCTAATTATCAGACTTGTGCAAAATAACTCATTTGATTTAGTTTTTAATATTTGAAAGGCATTTAAACCGCTCTTTAGTCTATTGACTTAAAAACACCAATTCACGCTGTACCTATACTAATAACAAAAATATTTTAAACGAAATCAAATGAAGTTTTTGGGGCCGGTTTGAATGGCAGAAATGCAGAAAGAGAACATCAAGGTAAGCTAGCTGCAAATAGGATTCTATTATATTCCTATCACCTACGCGTGTGCTTCCTCTCATCAAATGGCATGGTCACATCATCTGTCTTTCCCTAAATTGTTCGTCACTTCTCTCCATTCTGTCATTTCTTTCCACTCGCCTCTTTATTTAAATGTTTTGCTAAACACTCAACCACTCACTGAAAGGATAATTCAATCTTGATAGTCAACTACTACAATACACACTTATCAGCCTCCTTGGATATTCACATATGTATCTTCCTACCATTTGTGTTGTCCCACAGTGCCAAGGGCAGAGGCAAGGGCAAGATCAAGAGATAAGGATCCCCAGCCACGAGGATTGTCCAAGAAAGCTGAAGACAAACAAACATGTTGTTTTTGTTGTACATTCAAACTGCCCACCTGTGGTGAAACAGCTGTTGTTGTCGTACATGCAGACAATAAAGAGATTGATGATTTTAAACCATGTCTGGTGTTTCATAAAATGACAACATTTAGTTCATACTGTAGCACTACTACAATCTTTTAAATGGACTTAAACTAAAAAGTGTTGTATTGCCAGAACAGAACTCCTCCTTTCTCCCTCTTATATGTCGACCATTATTTCTGTTAAACCATGGCCTACGGTTGTTTCATTTAATCTAGTCTCACTAAGCCATTATTAACCCATTAATATCCCTACTACAGCCATATAATCAAACAAACCAATAACATTACATGTATTTATTATAAATTATGAACCACAAAGCATGATAGATAACATTAACATTATTAGCAGTGTAATGTAAACACAGTGACATGAACTGCAAGCAGCAAGTTCTTGTGACATTATTATCACACACTTCAAATATAGATTTCAGGTGGCAAGTTAGGCAGCACCGTCTGGCTGTGTTCTTTCTTTCTTTTTTTTTTTACAGTGTTGTAATAAGTGTATTGAAGGGAGATCTGTATTTACATAGACCAAGCAAATATACTTACTCACTGCCTTATCTATAATGAAGATAATCAATTTAGTGCTACTAAACCCATTCAATTTGTTCCAATCCTTCAAATCTAAAGCAATAGATAAGTGTACACTTCAAAGTTATACACAATGAATAAGTTAAGTACCTGAATTGTATTTGCTAGACAAGAGAAGAGCCATAAATCCATTATTTGTACCACTAGAGGATTGCGGGCACATGCAGTTACATCAGTGAAAATACGTTTCTGATCCCAGCCTTTTATAGTCAATGGCTCTGGTCCAGAGGAACTGTTCCAAACAGCATTCATTCTGGTGTGAGGCTGATAAATTACCAAGATGACTTGATGAAAGAAAGAGAGTTACATACATGACAGGGTATTTGACACAGGATGTGCTTGGACACTTATTTTGATTTAATGTACCTAACTTTGACCAAACCCTTTGGAAAACTCTTCCCTAAAAGTGCATTTTTATCATGTTCATTCTTTGGAGTCTGTCACCAAGCAAGATTATTTAACCTTCAGTGCTACAAAGGTCAAAATCCACCATGTAACAGAATTCCTAAAACCTCACAGACTCTAATAAGTACAATGCACTTTCAGAGAGGCATAGTCACAACAGCCTATAGACAGCTGTGTATTTTCCTCAATAAATATCCAGCAAATACATGTAATGCATCTTCACACATAAAGTTGATTCTGATGTAACATCAAGCCACTAACACCTTCTTTAATTCCTAACCTAAACCATGAAAACAGTGCAGTTTAGCAGTTGGCCGTTTTGAGACTTAAAGTCATAACATGATGAGTAGTTACAGAGTCTGGTCCTCAGGCGCACTGTGGAGGGCAATGGATCGGTTTCTCCCGGTACCTGTACACCTTCCTTCCTAGTCCTGGGTCTCACCACAGATGCGTTTCTCTGATCTCTGCAATCACCTGGCTGGCTTTCTGCAGCGCCTGGGTACACAAAGCACAAAGAACAACGTTTATGATATTCCCACTAGAAGGTTATCATATTTCACAATGCCTGACTACTTTAGTGTGTTTGATATGAAGGCCTACACCACAGAGGATTTTAGATATGTGGTGAGAAAGAAGCGGTGGCATGCAATCACTGATTCCAAAGTAAAAAACCTAAAGCAGCAACAGCTTTATCATGGACAAGGCTCAATTTTCACTTCCCTACCGGCAGTGACTCTCTCACAATCTGCTAATTAGCCTGTCCGTTTTTCCCTTGATGGTGTTGAGGCTTATTGTTTTATGGGTTTACCTGCAACATGTCTGCAGCCTCTTTGCGTCGCTGGGCCATGTCCTCTGATTCGGTGAGCAGGTCGTCTAGGAGACCAGACTTATAAAGCTGACCAACCAGCTCACTCTGGAGGCTGTCCTTCACATGGTTGACCAGGAAGTGCATTACAGCTTTTGGCACACTGAGGGGAAGTAGGTTGGCAAAGGGGGTTGGCAAGGGGGTGAGGTGGATGGATGGGGTGAGGTTAAGTGAGTTTGAGTTTTGAAGTAGAGGAAAAAAGGTTGAGAGTTGAGGGTATTTCATTGGATGAAAAGGTAGAAGAGGGAGAAGGAAACAAAATAATTGACCAATCTAAAAATCTGTTGCAGAAAACAACTATAAGATAACATGGGTGTCAAAAACTACCTGTCCTGAATGTTTTTCCGGACGATGAGAAAGTAGGACTTAATGAGGCGCTCAATGACCTCACAGTCCCTTTGTTCCCTCGAGGACAGTTTCCTAGCAACAGGGACAGGCTGAGGAAAGTAGAAAAACATCAACTAGTGACCAAAGAAGGTGGATAATAGTGGCACTTATGCTTTTTCATGTTAATTGAACCTTAACATATGGCACACCTGCAATGACCAGGGCATTACCTCTGCAGCTCTCTCTACTTACTATTTTAGCCCCCATTTGAAAAGTGTCCGGTCAGAACCACTGTAACTTGTACTAGCTTCAAAGTAGCCAAATTATGTATTTAATTATAATATAATGCGGTAAGAAGGGTTTGGTAGTTGGTCATTCTCCTACTCTTTGTTTAAAGATGAAGTGGTTAATGGCAACATTCTGTGTGCTACAATAGGTCAGGTTCCTGGGTTGGCAGATCAGACTAGCCTGTCCAACCTCCACTAATAACATGGCTTCTACATTTTTCCCCTATGGATCTCAACCCCCCAAAAATGAAACGTTATTGAAAAACCAATCAGTTAACTTAATTCCAGAATCTTGGTAAAAAATAAGTTGGAACCTTGGTAGGAAAATGTTACAGTACTAACACTGACCACATCTAGTAGGTTGATGGCTCCCCTCATGGGACTCCCAGGCCCTGATGCTGGCGCCTCGTCCCCCTTCCTCAGCATCCCTCTCCAGGCTCCAGTCCCATCCTGCTCCCCTTGGGGTCCCGCTGCTGGGGCCTAAAACAAACCATTCATGGATGAATGACTTGGACTTTGGATAAAAATTATTTTATTCCAAACAATTTGATGGTTTAAGAAAGAATTTGTTTGTTTAGTTGTACTAGAGGTGGAATATTTTGCCACTTCCTACAATCCTTCACAGTTAGGAGTTAGCATTGTATTATTGACGGTTGACATTTTAAGCACTGACATTAGCATTCACTTTGAAAAGATCATAAGCATAGATAAGTATGACAAGTAGCAGCCATTTCACAAAATAAGTAGAACGGGCAGGCACTGTGCAGACAACACACAGCCAAAGAAAGTAACAAACAAGCTACATGTTAATCAGACTTATTTGATACAGGAAAATGCTTCACTTCCTTTCAGAGGGAAGTTACATAATTATACATGTTAATGCAAAGGATAGAAATAACACTCATTTGGGACTGAAATCACACATATTCCAAACAAACCCATTTGCTCCTTCCTGCAATACATTTATAAGGTTTGTTTCACCTTTTCATGTTTTGACTTCTGCACATAGTAAGAAAATAAAACCTTAAATGTAGACAAGAGAGTACCTCCCCTGCTATTAGACAAGTTAGCATACATTACAAATGGATAAGAGGTAGGAGCTTGTGGTTGTTTTTCGGATGCTCTGAAAGGCTGGTACACAGAGAGGTTAACACAGGGGGAAAACACAAACTCTTGTTGTTAGTGCAACAGGCTGGTTGGACAGTCAGACAGCATGGTATAGCCAAGCAGAGGGTTGAGAGAGCATGCCAACAACCATGCCATTCACCAACCAGAAGCTACAGGCTAGGAGGATTGCAGGGTCTGTCCATGTCCATCCTTCTAGTACGCATTCCGTAAAGCCATAATGGCTTCCCTCCTGGAATTGATTCATCCACTTCCATCAACACTTACAGCTCCATATCCCTCTAACCACTCATACAATAATCCAAACTTTAGTATATCCACCTAACTACACATGCACATAATAAAACGTGAAGCTATCTATACACCCATCCCCTATGTTAGTTCTCAGCCCTCCACTGAGAGACCCAGCCTGTCTCTCTTATGCGCCCACCTCCAGGTCTCCACTGGAGGCAGCAGGAAGCTCACCGCCAGGACCTTTACTGTGGGACTAGGGAAGAAGAAGAAAAGAACAGGGGGAATGGAGAAAGAGAGGACTGAGAAGAAGTGCAGAAAGACACAGGACATGAGTTGGCAGCAGAGCCGCAGAAAAAGAAGAGACAGGATATCTGGTGTGAAAAAGCAGCTGAGTTTCCTGAGAATGATCAGGCGCCATTTAGTTAACAGACCACTGAAAACATCATATCTTTGTGGCGAGCCAAAAGCGAAAGAATGTCTGACACCGCAGTGATTCAAATGTTGCCAAATCAGAAACATTTACCTTACCTTTTCTCTTGGCACAGCAGTAGGCATTTCTCTCATTCTGTTCCTCCGTGATTCCTACACAGACAGAGACAAACAAAAACCTACAACACACATTTATGAAAGGCAGTCCAACACATTCAGTGAAATCAGCGAATCCCAAGAAAAACATTGTTACAGTATATAAAGAGCAGCAAACACCAAACCTCTATGTTGTTGTTCATCACTCCACAGGCGTCGGCAAAGTCTGGGTGCTTGGTATTAATGTAGGCAAGCTCTATGGCCACTAGGTTATGGACCTGCAGTGAAA
This sequence comes from Galaxias olidus, assembly GCA_026901105.3. Taxonomy (NCBI): domain Eukaryota; kingdom Metazoa; phylum Chordata; class Actinopteri; order Galaxiiformes; family Galaxiidae; genus Galaxias; species Galaxias olidus. Next base: position 175,047 of record JAPMUY010003483.1, read on the forward strand.
ACACAAAGTCCGACATGCAGTTTCACACAAAAGGAGGGGGAATAAATTACACTACACGAGAAACCCCATCTCAAATTAATCTGGAAAAATAATACATTGTTTTCCATACAGCCTGTATTTTAAAGTATTCTGCTGATGAACCAACTTCTCTTTGCTTTTAGGGAACACTACTGTACAAAAGCCATCAGGAAACTTCGGCTAGCAGTCACAACCCTAACTGAAAACCTAATATAGTGTAATGTTTACACAAGCAGACCAAATCTTGGCAGGTGATGTCTGTAGACGTCAAATGAGACTTAAAAGTGACATTTAGTGGGGGAAACTATCCGAGTTAAAGTAAACTGGGCACTGGTCTGAACCGGAACAAAGCAGGATGTGTAAAATGGAGCTGGAGCAGATGTACCATCTCGTTGGTGATGGGCAGTCTCTTCCTGAGGAGGGACGTGACCACTTCCACAATGGCCTCATGGAGCTTTGGGAACCTCTGCAGCTCCTGGGGATGTCACAGGGAGAGGAAAGGATAGCGAGCAGTCAGAGTGTGCTTCACTAGCTTGAAACAGTCACCCACAATGTATTATGTTTAAAAAGGGAACGAGTGTTTCAGCGCGTGAAAGAGAAAGATAGAGAGCAAAAATGTTTACATGTGTTTGTGAGTGTGTCCTACTGTACCTGTGTGCTGTAATTGCTGCAGTGCTGGATAATCCTCTGCATCTCCTCGTGAACCAGCTCTACACAACGCAGACTGGGCTCCTCCAGTCTTTTCACCTGTTTCTTCACCAGGAGCTCAAATGAGACTTCCGGAACAAACAGGGAGGGACGAGGACCCTGGGAGGGGAGAGGGATGGAAGCAGAGGAGATAGAATAGATGGAGAGGGAGAGGAAAAAGAAAAGATGGGGGGTCATTGCATATTGCATGTAGTACATGGTAGATGGTACCGATGAAATCAAATGCTATTTAAATTACGTCTGTTAAATAAGTATATTTATTACTATAATGTTTAAGTACAGTAGGTTATAGTAAGTATACCAAGTTATGTGAAATAAATAACAAAAAAACTGAGGCTTTTCAGCAACTATCACATTATCTGAATCCATTTCAGATGCTGCATCTAACTGAAAAGATGTTCATACAGTACATCCAAGCAGTGGTGTATGGACAGACAGAGTGTATGTGCAGACTAAAGTGGACTCACAGTAGCGTTTCTTATGGCGGTCAGTATGTCTAAAGTATTAAGTCCTCCCAAAGGATCCACGGACTCCAGCGTCCGGCCAAAGGTCTCATGGAAGATATAACAGATCCTGGCTCCGCCACACCTGGTCACCAAAAATCATTTCGAAATATATGTTTGAACTGAATTGGAATAGTGAATTTGCCATTTTGATGGAAATGCTTGTTTTGCGAAATCAAGTAGCTTGGAATTTGATCCTATAGTAAGGGCTGAGTCAACAGTGCCACCTAGTGGGGAGGGAGAACAAAAATCGATAGTGCCTTCTGTTTTGCCTTTACATAGTGCAGGCCTGCTGACGACGGCCCGGTTGTTTTATAAAAACCTTTATTAAATGCAGCCCACTGGTATGATAAATATATGCGCACAGAGTTTACAAAAAAGAATGCGTATCATTTAAGAACCCACTCACAGTTCAGTGGTCTCAATGTACTTGGCAGTACCCTCAATTGTATTGCAGTACTCTGCAGCAAACTTTGTGATGAGCTGCAGCAGTGTGGAGCTCTGGTCGTCAACAGGTTCACCGTAGCTACTGAGCAGGGACTGGTACTGAGCCGCCAGCACATTGATACGAGTCTTCAGGTCAGGCAGGCAATCTCGAATGTGATGCATCAGTAACCTATGGAGAGAGGGAGAGACATTAGAATGGACGCTATGGACACAGAGTCCTCTCCTAAGACGTGGGCATGAAATAGGTGAAGGTGTGATTCATGAGGAACCCCTAGAGAGAATGTGAGAACCTCCAAGGTTAATATGAACTGAATAGAATAAGAGAGTGCTAAAAATACGTGTACATATTTTTTCAGTGAGTTTTAGAGAACATGTTGATCTTTAGAGGGCTTTTGAGCTACCTGACGTCAACTGACATAACATTTAAACACTGATTGACAATCCCATTACAAACCTCTTGATTTTATAAATGGTTTAATGATCACATTCTACCTGTTCAGTGTCCTGGCCAGGTACTTTGTTCCATTCCTGCTGGCCAGAGATGGGTATTTCTTCTGGAGAAAGGCGTATTCATCGCGAATAGCATCTGCTACAGATTTCTTGTTGTTGATGTCTAACTGACTCCTGAAAAGAATACAGTTGACCATTTGTCACCGCCCAAATGTTTGCCCATTTCTTCCAACAGTACAACATCCTAAAATCATTATTTACTATCTCAGATAGTTTGAGGTTTATATAAATATATATATTCTACATTTTAAATAAAACAATCTTTCCATTGGATTCTGACCTGTTGACAACTCCAATGAGACCTAGCTTGACAGGGATGACACGACCCATGAGCACATCCATGGCATCCGTCCCAGCATCCATCAGGTCCAGCTTGGTCACCACAGCCAGCGTTCTCCTGCCTTAAAGGGAGAACATTACATGGAGTGTAAAACACAACCACTATTACACTCACGTCAAAATGTCTGGCGTCACGGCTGAATTGAATGATTTCCTTTCCGGCGATAATCTTTTGAAAGGATTAGATGGACTACGATAAACACGCTTGTTAAAACCCTTATGTCCGAGAGAACTTATTATATTCATTAGAAATATGTCTGTTAACATTTTGGAAGAAAGATCTAAAAGTTTGTCAATTCTGCCAAAGCATTGGTGTTTTTGAATAATTTTTGACTCATTCCTTACATTGCTGGTTTAGCTAAGCTCCTAATATATTGTGCTTCTTACCGTCTGGATCAACCTCACGTGCAACCTTAAGGGCCTCTGATGTAGCCATGTCTGTGTTTGCCGCAGTCACAGCCAGAATGATGGAGTTAGGGTTGGCAATATGCTTCAGGATCAAGTCTTTGATCTGCAACTCAATGTCGTTAGGCTGGTCGCCCACTGGCACCTGATGGCAGGAAGGACAGATGGATGGAGACACAAACACAACAATACATACACGTGCCCCACAAGTTGAATAGCACTTCCAAAGCTAACCATTATAAGAGAAATGTTGCAGCTTTATATAATCTAATATATAATGCCACAAAACTAATAAACACAGTTCTGTTACCATGGAAAATAATGGCTTGATAATAATGTGTTACCTTGGTAATGCCAGGCAGGTCCACGAGGGTGAGGTTGACAACATGAGGGGAGAATATCTTTAAGTGGATGGGTTCATCACTAATGCCCTTGAGGAGAAAAAGGCAACAATAGACAAATAAATTATATTACATCATTCATGCTCTGTGGAAACATGAGCAATACAAGACAATGTGGGCTGCCATGTATTACATTTTAAGTTCCAATGTAGAATGTGTTTTTGATAGATTGTCAATAGTTTATCATTCAAGTGACATTGAAATACATTGATCTGAAAGCCATCAGAAAGATATCATTCTCCACTATAGTTAGTGTGAACACACTCCTATTGGACTTAATTTTTATAGCTATTGTTATGGTTATCGCCTTAGGTGTGGAGGCCGTCTTACTTTAACAGATTCTAACAACTGTAACTTGTTGCAGTTGTTCAATTGTGAATGATACAGTAAATAGAGGGTTGTGTTAAGTCACAAGTTAAAACTAATTTAGAAAACTATGCATTCCATGTAAATATTATACATATAAACATTGGCCTATTTCTGTGAAGTAAACAGAACTATCATGAATAATAAACAGCTCTAAAGGTCAGGAAACTATGTAATTGTTCTTACTTTATTGTTTCCCGAGATTCTCTCTGTTTCATTTTCGATTTCTTGTCTGATCTCATCAAAGTCTGTAAAGATCTGGAAAGAAAGCATCTCAGGATCTACATTATTGCAGATATCATTGACCTGAAATGTTAGCATATTTGAACGCATACCTGGTTTTTGGTGTGTAGAAACTTGCCCCATTCCTCCCCTGTTTTGCCTGTGGAAAACAAAGACACATAAACAATTTATCGTCATATTTTCTCTGATGTGTAAATAAATATAATTTAAAACAGTGCAGTTCCTCTGTACCCACTCGGTTTGTTCCCTCTGAACAGTCTTTTCCTCTAAAGATCTCTTAAGATATTTGTTGTTACCTGTTAAATGACTTGACAATAACTACATAAGGGAAATGTAATGTCAGTTGAGAACAGGGTGTTTTGCAAGGGAACACAAAGGGGACAAGACATGTACATGACTTTAGTATGTTGGGAACAAGCTTTGTCTCTACAAGCCAATTTGACAACTTAAAGGGACAGTTCATCCATTTGTCTTAACTATGTATCATTGGCTCTGAGACTAATTAAACTAGCAATTTGTTAAAATAGTGAAATGCCATGAGGTAGACACCCTTGCTACTGAACTAAAGAGTGCTCTAAAGAAAACAAGAATACAGTAAATAATGAGTGAATTATCCCTTTAACCTTTCCAAATCCCCTTGACAAGAGGTTTGTGTTTTTACACAAAGTGGGGTCTGCAGTTAAACAGACAGAGACAAAAACAGTTACACTTACACCCACTTTAAAAAACTCAAAAATCCTCATGGGAAAAAACATAAAGGAAAATATAGGGTGGAATGGAGACGATACTAACTGATCACATGAATGAAAGTTGTTATCACAAAACCATGAATGTGTAGCTTTGTGCAAATGGCTATCAGCACGTAACCTAGGTTACACCATGTTCTTTAAAATATGAGTTGAGCATTTAGGCCAAGGTCTCCACTGCAGCATACAAAATGCAATACATTTGTAATGTTTATGCTTCTATTGGGTACTAAAGAACTGTTTAGCCTGAACACCCACTATAATAACTACAAATCAATTCTATATATCTTAGGTGTAAACTTACTGCCATCCTCTGTCTTCCTCACATCCCCAGGGTCGACGTGGACCAGCTGTAGGATGAGAGGTCGTCGGGTCACTACCCCGGTTCCACGAGGAAGCAGGTCTCTGCCCACAAGGCTCTCTAGAACCGAGCTCTTACCACTGCTCTGTAAATTGTTTAAAGGGATAAGTTATTAGTATTATACAAATAACTTCCATAAAATCAGTGGCCTAGTGTTAGCCACATGCATGACTGTAATGCTAGTATTGGCATAAGTGATGCATTGGTATTTACTGTGGACAGGTTAGCCATTCTGAGCTTTCTTGGAAATAATATTACAATTCTTTTAATGCTAACAGATTTCAGTATCAAAACATAGGTATTATAATAGGTATTATATATGCCGTTTTGTAGTACTAGCAATGGGCTGGGCCATCCTGACTGTTCTGTCCCAGCGTTATTGCCATTATTTTTATAAACAATTTTGATTATGGTCTGTTATAAGAACTAAATAACAGATATGAGGATGACGGTTTTATTGCACTAGAATTAAATATAAGCTACAGTCACGTCTTCTGAGAAAGCAGCCTTGGTAAGACTCACTCTCACAAAACGAATAACATAATAATGTGCCAATTCAGTTAACACTGACAACTGCCCGTGCATAGAGAGGCAGTAAAGAGGAACGTAATGGCGTCTGCTCATTATAAGAATACGATTGTTTGCTAAACCCCAAGATTCCCATTTCCATTCAATCTAAAACAGGGTATGACTAAGAGCTAACGTTAGCCAACCGTAGCCAACATTAGCAAACCTCCGATTCCAAGTATATTTTTACCTGAGTCCCAACGACTGCTATCTGTGGTAGCTGAATGACATCCGCACCTACAGTGTTGAAGACATCCTGGAGCTTGTTTATGACGGGGATAAGAGCCTCCATGTTCCAGGGAAACTGAGACGATAACCCTAATCAAATGAATGATATAGCTTTTCTGATGATGGAACCAAAGTCATTCAATGTCCCTCCACCAATATCACCATTAAAAGCAAACCGCTAGGTGAAAGTGGGTTGTATTAAAGGGATTTGTAGTTCAATAAGGGCAAACAAGCGTTATGAGAACTGTCAAATTAACTACAACTTCTGGAATTCACTTGCCGGATTGGACCAGCCGGATCACATGAGAAAAACCCATTTATATCTTGGGAAATGAAGTTTTAAAAAAATGTATTTGCAGTCACTACAGAGATGGAAAACAGGGATAAATCATTTAGTGATATACTTATGTTTAAGATGCACATTTTCTTAGAAAATAAATTGTGTTTGAAATAATCGTGTTCTCTATCTTGCACAGGTTACTTTTGAGAATTGTTTGAAACAGTTAATATCAGAATGTAAGAAATTCTACATGAAGATATGGGCCAAAACATGCGCATGCCTTTGTGATGCGTGAGTTTTTGAGTGAGTGTGTAAATGTATTTTTAGGTTTTGTGGTTACCATAACCATTGGCATGGTTACTTTAAGTGAATTAGATGAAGGAAAATACATTATAATTGGATTCCAATAACATTTCTTTTATTTTCAAAACATGTTTTGCCACCCTTAAGCCTTTAGTGTGCTCTCTCACAAAATGCTTATGCACAAACATAGTCTCTCTCTCTCTCACACACACACACACACACACACACACACAAAGTGCAGACGTCTGACAAAGATAATTATACAACACTGTCAGATAGGCAACATGAAAAATATGCCAAACAAAAATATTGCACATAACAAAAAGGCGGATAAGACTACAGGACAAGACAAGAAAATGAGGTAACAAGTTGACAATGATAAACATAGGTAAAGTTACTGTTAATTTATATCCGATGTCTCAGTCGAGCAGAAATTATCTATGCTACATCAAACTGAGAGGATATAAAGGTTAGACTCTCAGCATGTTATTTCTATTTCAGTTACCAATTAAACATTTGTGGCTGTGAATACATCATATTAAAGACTCTAAAAGCTAAAAGGCCGAAATACATAGCTTAAAAAGAAAATCATATATTTTGGTGTGTCATTGCCATTTCTAACAGCTCAAATCACATACATTCATATCGATATCTTGAATTCTCTCAATGTTTATCCAACTCACAAAAAAACATGCAAACCAATTTCCTGTAGCCTTGCTTGTTCCACAAAAACTGTTGTAATAAACAATAAAAGGTGAAGCATAGTATGGAGGACTTGGGATATCAGTACAAGATTCTTCGAAATGTATATATGGAAATCGATGAATATGAAACTTACATTGAAAATAATATAATTAAAGTCATGAGATCATTATCTTTAGTAAATCTTTTAGTTGTACCAAGTACAATGTGTGAATTATTGCTGGTAAGCTGTAGCATCCATAGCATACAGATATTTGTTCCTTGTGGCCTTTGCATACAGTCATTACAAAATTAAAAACCACATGCAATCCATTTTTCCACCAAATTATAAAATAATATAACATAAACTAAAACAAAAGCTTAAAAACACACTAATGTCCCTGGAGACTGATATTGGAATATGTTTCTAACAGACCTGCCTGAGCAATATTCACTTCATTGTGGAAAATTGGGTGCGCTTGACTAAGGTTCTGCAGCATATGTGGTTAAAATTTGAGGTAATTTATATTGTCTGGAAACTTAAAGCACACAACCTTCATAACCATATTCAGATGTATTTTGCTCAGATCTATTTTTTTTCTAGGCGTGTTCGTGTGAGGATTAGTCTCAGGAGCAGTCTGTGTAGGTGGACACCATGTTTCCCCGCCGCTGGGTCACTGTCCTGCAATTTCCTGCAGCACCCTGAAAACCTCTATGGGTTCTAGAACCCTGGGTGTTGACTGTGAACAACTTCTCCAAGTCCTCAAACATACTGTCAAAAAGACTTCCTCCTGCTCCAGCACCCCCAAAGGTACCCTGGTGGAACTGCTGGAACTGCCTCTTGTGTTTGCTCTGGGCTTCCTGATGGGCCTGGAAGTGGCTCTCATAGTGCTTTTGATGTTGGGCATGGGCATTTTTGGAGTGGGCATTGAAATGTGTGTGGGAGTGATGGTGTTTGTGATGGTTCTGACCAAATTGGTCAAAGTCTCTGAACAAGTCATCAAAGTTGAATGATTGTTGGAAGGGACGACTGTTGTAAGCCCCATTGTAATTGTTCCTTTGTCTTCCTCCTCCAAAACCTTCGCCTGGCGATGGCCCATGACCAAACTGGTCATACTCCCGCCTCCTTTTGTTATCTGATAGTGCTTCATATGCTAATAGAGAAAAATAAACAGTGCATTAATATTTTAATACTGCAACAGATATTCATAATACTGCAGTTCTAAAAAAAGCGTGGCAAAAATACATACACATTTCAACTCCAACTAGCAGTTAAATGTATAAAAACACCTTTAAAAAACAACTAAAACACACATTTTATTTTTGTAAACAAACTGCAATCACTCAATACACCAGGGATGTCTAGATTGGTACATTTTGAAAGAAAGGAGTAAACGTCACCTAGAAAGTCATTCTCTGACCAAATTGATAACTTAAATTAAGCAGTTGACCTTGATGTCAAACACCATCAAGTATCTAAGCAATCTGACATCTGCTAGCTGGCCTGGACCTGGCAATTCAACATACAGCATGCTCCCACAACTATCTGACAAGACAGATGGACAAGGAAGTAGGCTATCCCAACTAAACTCTGACATCACCAGCTCATACTCACCCTCAGCAATCTCTCTGAACTTTGCCTCTGCGTTGGGACTCTTGTTCCTGTCCGGGTGGTACTTCATAGCTAGTTTATGAAAGGCCTTCTTGATCTGCTGCTCAGAGGCCTCTTTGGGCACACCGAGGATGTCGTAGTAGTCTCTTTGGGCCAATATGAACTCTGTAATCATCAGAATACACACTGCCAGCAGTAAAACAGACTGTGCCGTGGCCATTGTGGTTGTTTACACACCTCACAGCCTAGAATGAAGAAAACCGTTTGACAGTTAAGATGGTTTGTCACACTTGACCACGCAACCAGTATGGGTGATGATGGTAGTTCTACAAAATCTCTTAGAAATGTCGCCCAAAAACCGAACTAAGTGCAGCTGACTGGTGTGCAACTGTAATCACACAATTCAATACCGAACGAAAATACTATGTTCATCATGATGCTGGTTGTGGTGTCCAATTAATTGATCTATAATAACTCTTTCGCAAAAACACGTTAAATAAGAAGAATCCTATATTAAGATGTATTATCAACAAACAGCGTCGTAGTAACTAAATATCATGCTTGCCAACCTAAACTAGCTAAAACCTGTATTTTACTTTGCGGAATGATTTCATACAGTGCTTCAATTTTATTTAAAACAGCTATATCATATGACCATGAACATCAAATCGGTAGAACACGGCAAAATGTAAACTCGACACTCGTTCTGCACCACGTCCTGGAAACTAGCTAACGTTAACGTTAGCGAAAGTAACAAAGAACAACACTGACAAACTAACGTTAGTATGAAGAGCTGATACAAATTGACAACAGTTCAGTTACAATTCAGGTACAAACGGCAAAAATGTTTATCAAGAAGTTCTGTACAACAGTGTTTTACCTTTTAGCACTGTCTATCTGTATCTTCTACGAATAACCACGAACTGCCACAAGAACAGCTGATCAGAAAACGGTCAAACCTTGACTAGTCGCATTCGGGTCCGTAACACCACGAATCGCAAAGCTATTGGCTAATTTCTTTGGGCAATGAATCTCGTCTTTGCAATTGGCTAGTACTAAGTGCACGTGGAACTCTGTTGCCGAGTTGGGTATGACGTTGCATCCTTTGCCTACTGCAGGAAGTTTCTGTACTGTACATTCATGAGTAAATGTAAAATGTATATTGTGCTGTAAAGCTGTGCAAAATAACGCGAGGACAAAAACAACAGAAGCATATTTTTTGTCTATTTTAATTCTATTTCAAGAAGTATTCTGGCTAGTCTTTTAATGTTAAAAAATAATGCGAGGTTATTCAATTAAGTAGCTCACTTATTTTGGTCACAAACATTTTTCAAAATGGGTCAATTCTACAGATATGGGTCACTGGACTGTAAGAAGAAAGGACTTGACTCCGAGCTAAAAACCAAGCGTTCTATAATTGGGGTTATATTTCGCAAAAAAAAAAGCAATGTGCTTAATAATAAAGCAATCAGTGGTTTTAGTTTAAATACAGGCCATAACCACTAGTGCTAAGCTTACAGAATGTCACTTTTTTATATTGATTTTTTTGTTCTCTTTTACCATTAGTGAACAATGGTACACAGTAGGGTCAAGTCAATTATGAGTTTGCCATACAGGGAACTTAGTTGACAGGTAACATAGTTGACAATTTTCCTATTTTAGCCCATTATTTGACTGGTAGGCCTAGTATGTCTGACCACATGTGTTTTTCTTTATCATGTTCACTTTAAATTTCACGATTTATTTTAAATAAAACCATAAAATAATCTAAGTCCCTTGATGCAGTTTACCACAGTGCTTTGCGTTTTGGGGATAGTTTTAGAACTGTGTACAAAAGTAGGATGGTCTTCCCTTAGTGATAGGAGAGAATGGGGGGGGGGGGGGGTGCTTCCATATGAAACGTAGAAAAGGTAAACCTGTGAACTGTATTTTTAAGAGCCAGCGGATTCACTGAAGAGCAGCATGTATCTGTGTGTCAGCATTCATTTTCCAGAACGGACACGGACAAAGAGCACATCAAATTAGAGAACATTCTCTAATTTCATATGTGTTAAAGCGGGACAGAATGAAGGACTGCACAGTCACTAAAATCTGTTCATTAGAAAGTGAGATTAAGGGATGTTTATAAAGGGGAAAAGAAAGCTAGAGGACTGTATCCTAGCCATTCCTCTAGTGTCACATTTAAGGAGCAAAGTGACTTAAATTGAAGAAGTAGTCTTTGTGCCTTTATCTTACAGTGCAGGGTGCTTGTGCCCTGATATGGGTTTGTCTGTGCTAGTGGTCCTAAATCTAGGCCTCTAACAATTAGGATGGGAACCACATGCAGGAAGCATGAATAATTATTAGTCTTATTGTATCTCTGACCCTGCGGCTGTATCTCATTCATCATCAGAGTGCCCAGCTCACAGGCCGAGTGGGAGTTCCTAATCTTATTACAACATTATCTATATGTCCAGAGACACAAACTGCCATAGGCTGTGAGTCTGCAGCTAGCCGGATCAAAGTGTTTTTTCGGTGCAAGGAATCCAAATGGGTGAGAACTTAACGCTCAACCATAGATGCATTGTATTTACAAACAACATTGTTTTCGCCATTCTATTTCTTAAATGGTGATGGTTTGGAATATACTGCACACCATCATGACACAAATTAGTCTGTTTTATTTGTTGCAACATTTTATGTACTGATCAGTTATGGGTTAATTTCACAGTAGGTATCTGCAAGGCTTTGTACCAGATTAACCTACACTGTGGGACATGCAAAAGAGAGGAATTTGAGACAGAAAACAGGTATGCATTGCTCAAACCAACAAACTGAATTAGAGGGGGTTTAATGTGAAAGTGTGAGAAATGTTTAATTGAGTTTAAGCTGAAAGCTATTCGCGTGAGGCATGTAACACCATTGAATTTTAATTTATAAATCCCTTTCTTAGGCTTACATTTAAATAGAGACAGCGCTTTTAAGCAAATCATCACTCACCCATGGGTGCAAAAACAAAAAACAAAACAGGTATTTGAACAAGGATTCCAAATTGCTTTTCTATGCAAAAGTAAATTACAACATGAAGGAGGATTTATGCAACCAATATAATTGCAAATGGCTCCAGGGGCATTTTCTTGATCGTACCAACCAGAATAAGCGTCAAGGTGACAAATTAGCAGTATCAAGGAGACAGCTGGGCAACAATTATTCATTCATGAACAGATGGATTTTCAGTGGTGTAAATTCCACTCATCGAAAAAATTGTCTCCTTTATGAAAAACCTGGCACATTTAAACTTTGCTTGACATGCAAGCAGTTGGATATCATCATTTACCATTTTTTCAATATGGAATGTGGAAAACTTTGAATTCGATTGCATCATTAATTTAAAGACATTTCTTAATGTCAGTCTCGGGGAAACATGTCCCACTTGTGGAAAACACATTGCTGAATAGTAAAATAGGCTTTTGATGTGAGACAGCAACAGTAGATGTATAATAAACTAACTAAGTTTTAAAACCCTAAAATCTTTGTTGTTTGATTTACAAAATCTCTACAATTATATTTTTTCAATACTATGCTTTACTATGCTTTATTAGGAATTTATCTAATTCTATATGACAAGTGACATTCTGAACCATAGACTTGGTTAAGAAAGCCATCTTCTAACTCTCAGGACCAAAACACAAATTGTCAGGATAAGAATAAACTAAAGAGTACTACTGTTGTATATAGCACTCAGTTTCAGGGATGCATACATTTCTTAAAGGGACAGTTCAACCTTTAAGGCAATAAGACATGTTCCTGCTTACACCTAGTCAGAAGAGATGATAGATATAAATGTTATGATTGTACGTCCAATAATGAGTTATTTAGGTAAGTAGGTAGGTAAAAGTATCTTAGCTTAGCAACAACTGCTGTAAGTCAGTAGTACCGGTTAGCATGGTTCCGTCCAAAGTGAAGAGAGTTTTAACTTGTGTCGGGTAGGCAGCCTCACAAAAATAGATATCTGTTTAAATAACAACAACGTCTTGCTTTTACATTTTACTTTCTACACATGGGAAATACAGAAGATACAACATGTAAATAACAGCTCTGAAGTTTTTCTATGGTGTATTTTGTCACTTTTGATTACGTTTATAATATACAATCTGTTACTCTGGATAGTGCCATTGGAAATGACCAATTCTTTGATCAGATTTGTATCAAATAAGCTTTATCTCAGGGATATGCAAGCAATATACATATTCTCTGGCAGAATAATTGAAAGGGAATTCAATAAGTTCCATCCTACTCTGTATGTACTTAAAATCGTGGTCATCCATTAACTCAAATGATGTACAAAGAACACATAAAAAAAAATGAATATGCCACAAATCTGATAAAATTGTGAAACATTGAATGTCTTTCTCAACAGAAAGAACAAGTCTGCAAAGTAATGTTCTGGTGGCCAACTAATAGCATTTTCTTCAAAGATTTATCAAGAAGTAAGGTCAAATTATCATAAATGTTGACAGTGACAATAACAACAGTATTCACTGGTGAAATTATTTACAGCTTTTACAAGTCTGAACAAGAACAAGTCTGCAAAGTGATGTTCTGGTGGCCAACTAATAGCATTTTCTTCAAAGATTTATCAAGAAGTAAGGTCAAATTATCATAAATGTTGACAGTGACAATAACAACAGTATTGACTGGTGAAATTATTCACAGCTTTTAGGTTACTAATAGATGAGACAGCAGGTTTGTTTTGGCACCAACAGCAGGTATAGTTCAAGACCATATGATAAATATAATGACATTCAAATTGTGCAAGATCAAGCTGCATTGTTCATGTAATAAGGTTTTGGGTTTGGTAGAGGGTTATTGTTAGGTTTTGTGTAATATGTAGGAATAACCACACATCAAGGCCCCATATAGGCATTTTTCACGAAAAGACAAATACAGCAAATCTACTATACTGGACAGCTTTACTCTCACGTCAACATATGGTCTATTCAATAGGCTCTATTGGCTCTTTATCACTGTTACTGCCCACTGGAACAAAGGGGGTTGGGGCAGAGTACATTATCTTGGTGTTTCAGCTGTAGTAGAGGTAGATCCACGGGTTAGTGCAGCTGTTAAGACTGGCCAGTAGCATTATTGTGACAAACACTGGTCCTGAAAAACACAAAAAACAGAAAACAATTAAGCTATTATTATTATTATTATTATTATTATTATTATTATTATTATTATTATTGTAGAATAGGATAGTATTTATTGTCCAAAAGTCCATGCGCAAAATACTAAACAAACAAACAAACATTTGACATGGATTTATTTCCTAACCATTCGTTGGCGCAGTGCTCGGACTCCAGACTGACCACAACTGGACAACAAAAAAAGGGCTCCAACAGAATGTGTAAACCATAATGATAACAAAAGTCATTTTGACAGTTTTTAACATTGCAGTTGAAATGCCTTTGGTGCCTGTGCGCCTGTCGTTTCCAGCGGCAGCTTGCAGCGCCTTTCTCTTCATATTAAAATAAATTCCAGTGCATATTCTTATTTGGCAGTAAAGTAAGATAATGGCAGGTAAAACGAACACCGATAATGTTATCCAACTGATGTATACTTTACTGCCCCATGGTTCGATAAAAGTCGCCCAACAATCGTACAGGTTGTCTTCTACCTCTTCGAGCGAAAAGATAAAGAGCTGCGGTGTGCTGAAAGCCAGGGCGATTAGCCAGGCTGCGCCTATGGCGAGATATCTACGACAAGAACCCTTGAAGAAGGAGACCATTGGCCTGCACACTGCATGGTACCGATCTATGGTCATTGCAACGATCATGTATGTGGAGGCAAACATTCCAACTACCTGGAGGTATTTCACCGACCGGCACACAAAATCGTTGCCTCTAAACCTGTGCGTAATTTCCATGGAGAGCTGCGGCAACACTTGAAAAAATGCGACTACAAGATCGGCAAAGCACAGGTGTAAAAGGAACAGATGCGTTCTCGTATTTCTTTTTCGTTTCCTCCAAAGTGCGTGTAGAAGGAATAGGTTTCCGCAAGTAGCGAGAACAAAAATCAATCCCAAAACTCCGGCTTTGATGAGCGCAAAGTGGTCTCCAGTTTCTTCATCCTTGGCCATCACAGTTTGTTCCCGCTCTCTACTGCTGTTAATACTTACATTTTCTTTTAAGCTCATGGTTAGCGATTGTTAAAATAATTTAACTGCAATTGTGGTTAGCCTATAGTCACATCTTCTAATAAAGCATTATTCAAGCCTTATTATATTTTCGCTACAGAATAGACAGCAGAAAGCAGATGCAAGTGAAAAAGCTTCATGTGATTTGAGCAATGCTACAGCCAAAAATCAAAGCCCTTTCCAAGTGGGCAGTGGGTGTTTAAAAAGAAGTTAAGCAGGATTTCTTACAACGTGCGCTCAATAAAATAATTTAGTTTGAAAAAGAATCGACGTTACATCAACTTATCGCTCTGATTAAAAATATGTTTAAACTGAATACATTTAGGATACATTATATAGGCTACGTCTCAATTAATGTCAGTGCATGTGGGAATGGAACACCAACTAGACTATATGCACTTTGTATAACTCCTTCATATAAAAATAAAACGGTCTATTGATAACGAATTTCTTGCTCTTACAAGAAGCCCTCGATATGATTCCAACAATTGTTATATTAAGTGGGATGAATGGGTATTAATAACATTAAATGTGCAATATTCAACAAAGTGAACTATATCAATTGAATACATACAATGGAATCGAAATGTTTGTTTGAATTATTAAACATGATGAGAGTGTATGTGTGGATTTCTAATGATTATGCAAACCACTCCTGCCTTTTAGTGTGTGCAAACTGTAAAGTGCCATGAACATGCTGCATTGGAGAAAATGCAATTTCTTGAAAACAGTTCGAGACAACCTTTAAATTGTATCTGAAATCGGTTCAGCTCAATAAAGGAGGTGTTTGGAATGTAATCAGAGTGTAAAAGCTTCAGCAAGAAGAAAGGAAATGTCAATCAAATTCAGTGGTTCCAGTGACTTCAGTGTATAGAGTCCTTTCTCCTCATCGATGTATACTTAATAAACAGTGAATACTAAGCCCATATACTTATAATGCTGTCATATAGTATACATACATATACATTTTTCCCTCAGTTTTTTTCTGGCATAGCCTATCTATACAGTTGAGGCCAAAAGTTTACATACATCTCGGCTAAAGATATTCAAACTCATTTTTTTCCACAACTCTACACATTTCATGTAACCATACATTTCTTTTGGCAAGTCAATTAGGGCATCTACATTGTTCACATCAAGAGGTCATTTTGAAATAATCAATTAGAGACAGATTTATCTCACTATATCAGAATTCAAAAGTTTACATACAGGGTCAAACATTTACATACACTTTGTTAGTATTTGGAGGCATTGCCTTTTAATTGCTTAACTTGAATCAAACACTTGGGATATAGCCTTCCACAAGCTTCTCAATACTTTGCCGGAATTTTTGCCAATTCCTCCTGACAGAACTGGTGTAACTCAGTCAGGTTTGTAGGCCTCCTTGCTCAGACACGCTTTTTCAGTTTAGTCCACAAATTTTCTATGGGATTCAGGTCAGGGGTTTGTGCTGGCCACTCCAATACTTTCACTTTGTTGTCTTTAAGCCATTTTGTTACAACTTTGGAGGTATGCTTAGGATCATTGTACTGCTGGAAGACCCAGTTGGGACCAAGTTTTTAACTTTCTAGCTAATGTCTTGAGGTGTTGCTTCAGTATTTCTAGATAATCCTCCTTCCTCATGATGCCATCTATTTTCTGAAGTGCACCAGTCCCTTTTCCAACAAAACACCCCCACAACATGATGCTGCCACCCCCATGCTTCACAGTTGGGATGGTGTTCTTCGGAAGCCTCACCCTTTTTCCTCCAAACATAGCACTGATCACTGATCATTATGGCCAAACAGTTCAACCTGAACAGAATATATACAGTATATATATATATATATATATATATATATATATAAAGTATATATATACTGTATATATACTGTATATGTATATGTAGATCACCAATCTTAAGGGCTTTTGTACAAAAACATTTTGCTGAATGTTCAAGGTGGAACGTGCTCCACTTGTCCACAACGATGAAGTTTAAAGGGTCAAATAAAGGTATGGCCAAGGAAAGAAGCCCAAGCAACCTCAGAGTCCAAACTACACCTGTCTTATCGCCTCGGGGAGGATGCATTTAACTTGGTGTTATGGAGCACAATAAAAACAAATAAAAAAATCATACAGGCCAAAGTGATTCACAAATTAAGGTCTTACATACTCAATACAGCAAAACACAGGTAGACACTGATTGTAGGTGCATGGCCTAATGAAGAGAATATTTGCATGCAGGTGATCGGAGATTGCAGAGGTTTTGACTGTTGAGGACACAGTGAAGAGCTATCCCTTCTCAAAGTGTTAAAAAGGTGTTTTCTAAGATGGAGCGCATTATGCAATATTTAGATCAATAGCCAGGTAATTAAAGTGTGATAATACTTAAAACACTCAACATGTAATACATTTTCAGAATTTGTAGGGAATCGGCATATAGGCCTACTTAGGGATGTAAAAAGAAATTGACTTGTCTTAATGCAGTTGTTCGAGGAGGTGGATTGTATCCACGCCACAGGGGTCCGCATAAGCAGCAGCTTTACTGATGGCTTTGACAACATCCTGCAAAGTGGTTGCTCTGACTGGCTCAAGGAAAATCTCCATTGGCAAAACAGAGGCTACATGGAGGCAAGAGAATATGCCCTCACTGAGCCTGAGGATCTACCAGGTACTCATACTTATTATGCTGGTGTAGAAACGCTTTTATGAATTTTATGGACTTTTTCCCGATCTTCAAGCTACACATGATATTTTATTATCCCTCCTACTAGTTACTTTATATTAGGCCTACTCTAGCTGCTGTAGCCTAAATGTATCCTTGCGTTATAATATATGATGCCATCAACGTGATTATGAATGGTTTGTATGATAATCAATACACTAATCATTATACACATAGTTAGCTATCAAACAAAGTAATTACTGCACGTTGTCACAGTCTGTGTGTACAGTAGCCTTTGCAGCCTCTGATGCTGTGACGGCCGGATCTAGCCAGCATAACCACACATCGAAAACAGCCAATCCAAAACACGGTAACGTCTCTTCCGGCCAGCTTCCGGTGTTGCTCTTTAGTTCTGCCGAGCAAGGTGGAAAGGAGGGAACTACTAAAATACCCGTAGCTAATTACCTAACTATTACGGTAAGGTTGTAGAATTTATTTGCAACGTTATATTGTAAGGTATTTTTGTGTTGGTAGAGCACTAAAGGGCAGAGATATGTTGCTAGGTTTCCAGATAAAGCAAACGCGCAACAAGCCACCGGTTTGCTTGCCTGGCTAGCGCGAGTACTCGTCTCAGGGATAGCTAACGTTCGTTAGCCATGAATAAGGTATCGCTGCGGTGATAGTGTCACAGACACAGACGTGTGGATCATATATGGCTACATTAGTGAGTGCTCTGAAGTGTCATGTTGCTTGTATTTTGCATAAATTATTTCTAGCTATGTTAAGGCAGGGAACAATATTGCAAGTGCCAAAACCATTTAGTCTTTTAATGCTTTTGTGTTACCTACAAAATTAAACAGCATTTAACGAGCTTGATTTTCCCCATCATTGCCCCCTTGGTGAACAAGGAAACTGAACTGAAATATGTAAGCTGCACTACTAGATTAGAAGTCAACTGTGCTTTGGAGTAAAGCCTTGCTCTCTATAACGTCCTTTAGCCACTTTTCTCTGAATCTCGTTTTCCCTGGTCTGTGTGCTAGCCGATTGGATTCCACTTTGAAAAACACTTCCACCGGCAGTGTTTCGGGTTTGATTTTAGAAATGTCGATGGTAAAATAGACAAAAGCTGTTCCTTTAGGAATCGGGGTGCGACGGGTTGGGATGCTCCATTGGGCCCGATAGTGGTACAACGTGTGGTACTCCTCCTCGGTTTGCGTAAGGAATGTCAAACTGTAGAGCCAGCTAGGGTGTACTTCCCATGTTTCAATGTACTCCTTGATTTGCTCCTTTCCAAGTTCGATGGTGAAGTCTTTGCAAGCGATCCAATTGATGTTTCTTATTTCGTAGTCAGGAAACTCTTCTTTTTTGTAGCACAGAGAGCGGCGGGCACTCTCCAGCGCGTTTTTAACTATTTCAGATGCTCTCAAACTTAGACTTGATAATGATCGGTTTTCTTCCATATTTGGCTTCGATTACCTGCTAATAGTTTGTAATGCAATTTACTTTTTTATTTTGGCTGAACCTTCAAGTGAATCACCGTCCTAGCGTCCTCTGCATGTTTTGTTAGGTTACCATGGTTTCTTTTAGTGGAGTGTTACTGTTACTTCCGGGATTTGTTGTCAGAGCCACCTCATACCTGGATTGTTTTCAGAAGAATGTTGTTCAATTTTATGATAAAAATATTGGTAAAATCATTTGTAACATGTCTTTAAAATGTTATATATATATATATATATATATATATATCATATCAAAAACCTTTTTACAGAAGTGTATATAACATTTACCTTTTTTAATCTTTCAGACTCACAAAGGCAAAGCCTCCAACATAATGAGAAATTGATAGAAGCACTGTAACTTCAACTCCATGGCAGGTTGCCTTCAACAGATGCACGTTACCAAACGTATGCACCACAAGCCTAGACTACCTTAGACAAGTAGTTTCCAAACTCAACCAATTACTTTCTTCTGATGTGACTACACATGTCGCGGATTAAGACAACACTGGACTCTGTCACCAAAGCGGTTGGCAGCACAGACATCATATCCAAGTTTTCCCGCCTCAGACAAGGTGGTGCTGCAGCTTTCGGTGCCCATGCAGAGAAGGTTTCAGAAGAAAAAGGTCCTCCAGCTGCTGCAATTCAAACCGCCTCTGCCAAGGTAACTGGTGACACAGTCATGAAACCACCAGAAAATGAACAGAAAAGGACAAAACTTGAAGAAGTGGCCATAGAGAATACTAAAACGTCAGTCACAGAAAAGCCTTTCATTGCAGCCAAGATGGCTGCCAAAACCACTCTTGTTGCGTCTGCTGCTAACGCTAATACAACTAGCACTTCAGCAACAGTAGCCAAGCAGACCTTACAGCTGTTTCACCCTGCAGCAATCTCAGCCAGTATGGATGAGACATACAACACACTTTCCAAGCAGGTTAACAGCTACTTTGGGAGTGGGACACACACAAAGGGGGAGGACGATAAGAAAAAGCTTCTGCAACAAGAGAAACTCAGGGATGAGAAAGCTTCAAAATCTGACACCCTTCACAACCAAGACCCACAAACCACCACTGGAGACCACATTGTTGTCATAGTTCCTGTTGCTGGGGTTAAGCCTATAGAGAATGCGGCTACTTCTCCTCCACCTCCACACCCAGAAGAGGCCACCTCCCTTACAGGCATGTCAGGACCAGAGACAACATCTTCAGGCATTAACGCTCCAGCTTCCCCTACCCTTACTCCTAGCCCCACGGTCTCCCCTAAGAAAGGCATTGGACACTACTTCTCCTACCCTCAGGCGTTGGTGGGCAGCTACATCGCTCCACTGGTGCCCAAGTTCCGGGCAGACAGCAAGAGTGTGGCAGCGGAGAAGGAAAAGTCTTCGGTGTCTGGACCTGAGGCCAAGACGGGAGAGAAAACGGAGAAAGAAGAGTCAGCGGAAGAAAAGGCTAAAAAGTTGCGGCTGAGCCAGAGAGAGAAGGTATACCTCTCAGTTACGAGTTGCAGTGCATTCAATAGTATGTGATTGTGTTGATAAACAATCAATTTAATTTTTATTTATTTTACAATAACCCTAACCCAAACCTTAACCATAGTAATATGAGGCTGATACAGAGACCATGCTTCTATGTTGTTGTTTTTAATGCTGGTATTTTCCTTGCTGTTATTGCTCAGATCATTGCCAGAGTTAGTGTGGACAGCCGGACCAGAGCGCTGGTCAAAGGCCTCCAGAGGGTGACCGAGGTCAAGTTGCTGGCCAGCAGAGTGGAGGACCTCAACTGCCACCTACTTGACTTTCCTGAGACACGAGGAGTAGCCATCACTGTGAGTAAGGCTTGTGCGTGTGTGTCTTGTGTATTTGCTCTGGAGTTCAAGCTTGTCTTTGTTTGCGTGCAAATAGATGTACAGACAGACAGATTGAGGTGTACCTACAGTACACTTAAAGGGTCTAGCCTAGGGATCTGTAGCCTGTTTTGAGCTATATCTAATTTTGTTCCTGTAACATGGTTTATCCATGGTTTAAATGTTGTTCTTATGATGCTGTGCAAGATGCTGCCGCTGGGCTCCTGTCCCATGAGCCAGGTAGAATCGTGATACCTTAAGCCCCTTTAAATTATAATTAAAACTGTATTATTGAACTGCACTTATAGACTAATTATTATTAGTTTTGTATGTAAATTAGGCTACTGTCCAACTACGGGACCTTTCTGTGAATTTTCTGAAACCATCCTTATTTTGAGAGATATTCAACATAAATAAGATGACAGACTAAAATGAAACTGTCACATAAGGAGGGAGACTAAAATGAGATTGACATATGTATTTATTTATTTGTTTTGGTTCTCTGTGCAATAAAGATGTTCAAAGAAAGTTTTAACACAACCACACAAAGTTTGATTCTATCCAGACAAGACAATGTGTCTCCAGCGGTCATTATATCACATGTTGACATACTAAATAATACTGGAAAATTGTCAATTACTGTGCATTTTCCTTGTCTATCAAGCCAGAGACTAGGATCTAAACAAACTCAACATAATTCCCATCTCTCCAGGCGAAGGTTCTTCCCAATCTGTTGCGTCTGCGTCAGGCCAGAGACGCGCCCCTACAGGCTGCGGTCCGGGAGGCCCTGGCACTGCTGGGTTACACAGACCCAGTGAAAGGTCGAGGCATACGGGTCCTGGCCATCGACGGAGGAGGAACCAGGTACAGCTAAGAGCCCTTCACTTTGCAGGTCTTCTTTTTTTTTTACACTGGTATAGTCTTTCACTACATGGTAAATGGCTGGTCTGCAGTTTCTCTTTTTGTTTACCCTTTTATCAAGCGGCATATCATTTACTTTAAAATAATATTGCTGTCCACTTTGTGCCTTTGGCATGTTGTGTTGGCCCTGTCCTGGGCTAGCCCAGCATTACATTTTCCTTTAATATAATAGAGGCTGCTGTGATTAGGATAACAAGAACAAGAATGCTCACTTTAGCTGTTTATATTGCTGTGTGTGTATTATAGGGGTTTGGTGTGCCTACAGACCCTTCACAGGCTGCAAACACTTACAGGGAAGCCAGTCCACCAGCTGTTTGACTACATTTGTGGTGTCAGCACAGGTAGGCAACAGCGACAATCATGGTGTGAAACAATAAACGTCTGTGGACATGACTATAACACGCTGTAGCTTCAACATTTTATAAATAAAGGTTTCAAGACAGTTGAGTGAACCCTGTTTGTGACTATCGAGTACCAGTTCCTAATTCATCTAGGACTGCTATCTAGACTGTTGATTTAGCTTTGAGGTAAATAGATTGTGTGTTCCTTCAACGCTGTCTGTGCTTTTTTGTTTTCCCTTAGGTGCCATCCTGGCCTTCATGCTGGGCGTGTTTCGGTTCCCCCTGGACGAGTGTGAAGAGATGTACAGGAAGTTAGGTTCTGACGTTTTCAAGCAGAACGTCATCGTTGGAACTGTCAAGATGGGCTGGAGCCATGCGTTCTATGACAGCACCATGTGGGAGAACATCCTCAAGTAAGTCAGTTTTTGTGTTGCTTTCGGGGCTCTATCAGGCTAATGCATCTTGCATCTCTTTCTTTTGGTTTCGTTGACAATTGTTTTTAAATTTCTTCAATTCTAATTCCTTTCGTTCTGCGTCATTTCTTGTCTCCCTGGTTGTTTGCTCCTTACCTCAAATCCTATGTTGAGGGTAATAACTTGGTGTGCTTGTGTTCACTATGCACTCACTGTTCCTCGAACAGGGAGAGGATGGGCGAGGGCCTCATGTTTCAAACTGCCAGGGACCCTGACTGTCCTAAGGTCAGCTGCTATTGTTGTGTTCATCACGCCAGACGTCATCACACCTTTTTCATTGTTCAAATAGCCTTGATTGATCATTGTTTGAAGTTATTGTAACTTTGAAGATTTGAAATATTTTTTCGGTTGTACTTCCCCTTTATCTCCACCAGGTGTCGACAGTGAGCACGCTGGTGAACAGAGGTCTGCCCCTGAAGGCCTATGTGTTCCGCAACTACAGCCTGCCCCCAGGGGTGCGCTCCCACTACCTGGGTGACTGCAAACACAAGATGTGGCAGGCCATCAGGGCATCCTCCGCTGCACCTGGCTACTTCCAGGAGTTCATGCTGGGGAAAGACTTGCACCAGGTAAACGTTTTTGCGGAGCTCACATTGTGAGCTGGGTTGGACTGGGTGCCCATTCAACATAGTTAATAACCCTGCATCCTGGGTTTGTAATGTTCTTTTGTCTAACTCTCTTTGTGACATTTTCCCGTCTCTCATCAGTCCATACATATCTCACTCTCCCAGGCTCTTTTCCGCAGCGCTACAATTATGTTATTGACCTCCTTAGCTCTGTACACGAATCAGAAACAGTTCCCCACTCCCAGCCCTACTCGCTGTTACGTTGTGCTACACACCTCCGCGATCAATAGCCACTCAGAGCCTTGTACACTAAGCGTTCTTCTGTGCCTGTCTTTAGATCCCTCACGTTGAAGGCCACATCTACGTGGCTAACCGAATGAGACAAAGGAGCGTGGAAGAGTGGAGTGGCCTTTAGTCATTATGGTTCTCTCACATCAAAAGCTTCTCTTTTTCTCTCTCTCTCTCTCTCAGTTTCTGGTTATTCTGGATTTATTTCATGGAGGAAATAGAATACGCTGCTGAATCTTTAACCAGAGTATATCAATATGCAGAACATGATCATCAGGCCGTCTCGGTTTATTGCATTAAAACTTCAGGCAACCAATAAATAAGGCATATGTTTGGCTGAACCTATGTGTGTCTAGGCTGTATGAACTAACTTTAACAGTTGGTATGTCAACCAGTGACTTTAATCTCAAATATAAATCCAATTGTCTTTCTAAGCATCAGGGTACTTTGTCTTTTAGGGTTCTTAGCTCTTAGGCCTAATGTTTAAGTTCAGCCTAATGTTTATTTGTCATACTCGAATCAATTTTCAGAATGTATACGATATTTATACTTTTTTCATACCTATATTCACAATATAGTAGAGACATGCGTCATATATAGGTTTGTTGGCCATGTCTGAAATGTAGGGAAAGGGTTTTGCTTGTAAAGCTGCATAATCAGACATTCGACTTAGATTCTTGAACTTGATGGTCTGATTTCAACGACTTTAAATACGTGAGACCAGGGAGAACCACTAATTAGCTCAAATCTCCTCATTATTGTGTCGTTAACAGTGGCTTTTAATGTTGCTATTTATGTTGCGCAAATCATTTCTGACCCCTGATACAAAATAATTAATTAAAAATTGTGTTTTCTAAATGCTGGCCAAGTGACTGATTTAATCATGTTTTAATCAGTGCATTTTAATGTGGCTAGCTTAGACGCTGCTTTTAAGATATTGAATGTGTTCTTTCTTATTACAGGCCAGGCCTTGATTGATAAATTGCTTTATGAAGTGCTGCACACACATTTGGCAACACATGGCAATATACAGTATTGGCCAGGCCAAGTAAAAACCATGTGCTGGTAAACAATAGAAAAATATGAAAGAAAATATGATTTTTATTTGAAAGATGATGTAGATGATTGACCTGTTTTCCTGAAGAATTACATACTTATATAGTTCTATTCAGCCACATACTGATACTTTCTTCTTTTCATGTGATATGCCATTACTGGTATTTTGTGAGTGCCCAGTTATTTGCCCACGACAAATCCCATCGGCCCGGTTGGCAATGCGAGATGGAACTAGGAAAAGAGAGACAGAGAACGTTTTGTGTTAGTTTCAGAATTCCTCTTGGGATAGTGATTGGACAGCAAACTGAAAAGCTGCAGTACCACTAACCCTCTAGATTTCATTGCCACTAGTGGTATTTCTCAGTGGTTAATATTTATGTTTTGCAATCAACACACACACACACACACACACACACACACACACAGTATGTTACTGATGATTCCTAAACAAAAAAAAAGCCTTAGCTACTATTGTGATGATCTTTTGAAGGGTATTCTTGGCGCATTTTAGAAAATATTTGGGGAAGAACCTAAAAACCTAATACAATGATGTAATATTAGCTCTGTTTGAACAAAGAGAGCTTTACGTGAACACTCAGGTTTCAGTGAGCTTTCTTCCATACCAAAGCTTACACCACACCAGTACCTTACAGCTTAGTAAACCAGCCCCAGCCTATTGGGAGGATTTGGTCTAGTAACTCATCTCTTCTCACTTTAATAAGTAACCTGATTAGTTGTATTATCACGGTCTGATTCTCTATTCTGCGCCTTTATAGGTGATGATAATTGCTTGAAATAGTGTATGATGAATAGCCTTAAAGTAAGTTGCTTTCATTACAAATGTTAGTTGGAGTAAATGTTTAACGATGTAGCACAAAGGAAGACTAGCCCTAGCTCTTACTGACCCAATCACTATTGCTTTGTCTTCTCTTGTGTAGCTGCACCCAGAGCGAAGATAAGACGAGTGGGAAAAGCCTTTCTTAGGTGTGTAATGCATGACCGATATCCAAAAGGATATAACAATGTTGGCGCACTGTTTTCGAGAACGGTATCTAGTTTTTTTATAATTGTGGATGATACCGTTTGTTTTTCCAGTGCCACTGCAGGTGCGTTACAAATAGAATTAGGCTGATCCTTACACCCACAGATATGTTTTATGCCCTTGTTTGTTTCTTAGATGTTGTTGGGGGCGGCTTTGCCTCTAGAGTCAGCAAGGGTTACCTTGTTGGAGATGTAGCTGTTAGACCCCATGTAGGAAAACTTGGTTGTTTGGTTAAATGTTGTTTTTGTCAATTTCTGCTGTTTGTTCCTGTGGTGTGAGTTAGTGGGCAGTCCTTAAGCATAAAGAGATGTGTAAATTACATTTTACATCTAGCCAGTCTCGTTGGGGAAAAGCTCTGGCTTTTACAGCGGAAACTATGTAGCTGCTCTAGTTTAATCCTGTCTAAACAAATTAAAGAAAGTCTTAGCAAACCCTTTGGTAAATTTATAGTGTTTAATACTGTTTATATATGAGAAGAACATCGCTCTTGATGAGATTAAAAAAAACATTTTAATAGTGTATTTTCTTATCTTACACCCCATTGTGGATACACACGTGAAATTATATTTGTGTGCTATATTTGACACATTTAACTACAAACATATTTATGTTATTTTGTTGAGAGATACATTAATTGAGAATATCTGTCATTTCTAGTTTTAGCTAGTCACTAGTGGACTCAAATATCTGGTCTCTTGTGTCTTTGAATGTACTCTTAACCCATCAGCCATATAGACCCTATAGGCTTACACATGCAATTTGTTAATGAGATGTGAATAATTAACGCTGCCAAGTCTCCATGAAAGTCTGCTCGACTTATATAAAGAAGCACATGGGACCGCAGTGAGGCAGCCACTGCCAGGTTGTTGTAGTAAACCAGAAGGGCTTATTTAATTCTTTTTTTAATCTGCAGCTCACTAGCACCATGTGGGCATTATGTGTGTCTTTGTGATTGATTGATCTAATTTGTACCTTATTGTAACTCCAGTGCCCTGGAGCTTAGAACGGGGTTCTAACTCAATAGCTCAAAGGGCTTGCACCACCCACTACTCCACAGCCACCAAGTCGTCGTAACGCATGGTTCAGTCCAGCGCCTCAAACATTTCTAAAATATATTTCCCCGTGTGTTACGCACACACATACTCGGTAACACCTGTCTATGAGGAAGTGACGCTGTTCATATTCATCACCAGATCACACATAAGCCACATTGTAGCATTGTTGTGTGTAGTTAGGTTTTTCATATGTTAATATCGCGTCTGTGCCAGACGCACAAAGGAAACGAGGTACTAGGTGGAACATTATTGGACTATTCAAATAAAAATATGAAATAATTTAGTTTAATTAACATTTAATTTGCGTTTGGTTTGTTATAAGCAAACAGAACATGCAGTCTGGCAGTAGTTTAATTCATTGGAATTTGATTATAGTTTAAAGGTTATGAAATCTCTATTTTGGTCTTTGATTCAAAGCCACTAAGCTATTGTGTGACTGTGTGTAGTCTCGTGGAGCCATGTCGTTTAAGCATTTTTCTCTTATTTGTTTTCCTGAATGTACTGTGTCTTGTCTTAACAGTCAGTCAATCCCGTTTCTTTCCGTCTCCAGCCTTGACCCTAATAAAGCTTGAAAGACAATGTACCACCATTATAAGATCTGTCGTGGATAAGAGACTAAACAAGCATAATGTTGAGTGATACCTTTTGCATACTTTTCTAGGACATTGGTATCCTGATTAGAAGCAGTGGGATGCAGACTAACCTTCTAACCCTCTCATTCTCTGTTTCCTTTAGGATGGTGGTCTCATGATCAACAACCCTACAGCGTTGGCCATCCACGAGTGCAAGTCTCTGTGGCCCAACACGCCCGTCCAGTGTGTGGTGTCGCTGGGCACTGGTCGCTACGAGACAGCCGGCAAGAACACCACCACCTATACCAGCCTCAAGACCAAGATCAACAACGTCATCAGCAGTGCAACAGATACAGAGGGTAAGGGGAGGCAAGGGAGTGTGTGAGTTTGTGCGCTGCTTACGTTTTGAATAACTACTGTTTATAGTTATGTCACCTCTCCCATCTGTCAGTCGACAAGGTTTAATCCAGAGTCGATTTATTTATAGAAAACTCCAGATTAGAGCCTGCCAGTCAAACACACTGCAGCACAAACAGTACTGCTCTACTAAGCCCATAGAGGTCATAACAGATGTGCGACTGCATCCACAACAAACTACTAGCAATATAAGGAAAATAATAATAATTTCAAACCTGACACTTAAGAATGACCAATTATTCAACTGTCCTGCCAAATTGTATCAATTAAAAATGTTCTGTTGTGTTTTGGTTCTACATTTTTGATTATCCGTAACATAAAAAAAAAAAAAAAATGGTCTGAATATTTTTGCCTAATAAAGCCTATTATGAATTCATGAATTCCCTCCCTTCACCTTCCTCCTGTTCTCTCCTCTCTCTGTCCTCCAGAGGTGCACACCATGCTGGACGCCCTGCTCCCACCAGACACCTACTTCCGTTTCAACCCCTACATGAGCGAGGAGATCGCGTTGGACGAGAGTAGGCGGGAGCGGCTCAACTTCCTGCAGAGCGAGAGCGAGCGCTACCTGGATCGTAACATGGAGAAGCTGCAGAAAGCGGCGAGCATCCTGAGTCAGGAGAAGAGTACCATCCAGAGGTTAGCGGAGTGGGCCAAGCTGAAGGCTGACATGTACGAGGGCTTCCCTTTCAGCTCCAAGCTGTAGTACGAGAGGGGTATTCGGTAAACAGATTTTGATTAAAACAAATGCCTCTCACAAAATGAAGACGTCGATCATTTAGAGAAATGTTCTTTTGGTTAATCTTTCTGTTTGCCAGAACCATCTTCCCTTCACTACAAGACATTAGATACTGGAAAGTCTATTATGGTTTACTATAGATTTTTCAGAATTGCACATTAAAAAGTGATTTCTCAAATTGTTTTGTCAAACCAGTAAAAAACACAATTTCATCAGATTTCCCTGTTAACACACTCTGTGATTGCCCATGGTCCTCATCGCTCAAGGCTGAGACGCTAATTAATGAAGATTGATTGCAAATATAATCGCTCACAGCCAATGGTAGGCATTACGTTAATAAAGATTCAGAAAAAGATGAATAGGCGAGCAGGGCATGACTGAAAAAGTGGATCTATCACTTGATTATCTTTCAATAGGAACCCCTACATCATATGTGATTAATTCAAGACTGATCCTATTTATTTTTAACATATTTTTTTTTGAGAGTGTCATATTTATTTCATATAAATGCTAAGATTAAAAATCAATAGATTGAATAGGAGAAAATCTGAATTCTGATTTTAGACTATTGACTGATTTGAACTGAAATGATTCTGTACTTACTGTAATTATACAGATTGTGTAAATATCTTATATTTTAAAGGCATCTCATTGTCATCAACTGATTAATCCAAATTATGAGGACTACAATAGACGAGATTATCTTTATTATTCAATTCATAAATTGATGGCTTGAATCCTCAAGTTGATCCTTATCCTTTAACACATGCATGCAGTGGGCTAATCAAGCTTTTGACCGATGTTGGACTGCTTAAACATCTCCCCATTTTGACTAGTTTGTTGTAGCCACTTATGTACAGGCTACTACTAGCAATGTTAGGAAGTGAGAAAGGGCTGAGAAAGGTTGATTTCTACGAGGAAAATGTGTTTTGTCTTGTCAGCAGAATTCGTGTGTTATTTTGTTATGGTTGTATTTTTCAAACCTGATATCATGGTTTTGAAGACTGATGTGTGACGATTTTAAATGCATGATTCGAATATGCATAATAGAATTTTGGACAAAGAAATTAATCTTTTAGTAATCATGAACTAATGCACTTTGTTTATTTGTATCTTATGATGTGTCTACAGGATCAAGTGTAATTCATTTATTGTGTATATATTCTTAGTGTAGAATAGTTTAATAATAATAAAACAGATACAATAGACTTGTATAGTAGAGTATAGATCTATACAAAAAAGATAGGATTTAAATTTCACAATGATGACATTTTGTTAAGATTTTTGCTAATTTGTGATTAGCTATGGACCTTACAGTTTTTCTGTACAACTGATTCAAGTACAAGGAGACGTTAGCCTTTACCTTGAATGCAGAAGCCTCCATCCTCCTGACGTTATTATTGTAGATGTACTGTACACACTCATACTTGATGCACGTGCAAAGACAAATGAAGCACAATCATTAACTTACTATACTGTACTGTACTTGACTGATTTGTTTCCTCTTCCCTGCATAGGCCCTAATCGCTGGAGTGTGTGTGATTTTTCACCTTGGAAAAAAATCAAATAAAACAAGGGTTTCCAAGCCCATGCTATAGTTTTTTTTTTGTTTTTACTTTCTTCTTCGGATTGTTTTCAGCTGTTTTAGTGGCTATTGAATATAGGTTATAAAGATATTAAGAATAGAATGTTTAATATTTGATATTTATAATTATTATCTAAAGTCTGTCACATGCACAGATACTCACTCGCTCATTCTTTCTTTCATCTTCCTTTCTATCTCTGTCTCGCTCTCAATCTCTCTTGCAAACACACGCCAATACGCAGCACCACAATAGATGTGTCATGAGGAAATGTCCCGTCCTCATGATTAATCGTTCTTTTTCCAATTGTATGCATTGGTTGGTTTTGTTCTTGATTTGGTTTCCTTTGAGATGAGCTGTCATTCCATGGCCATCATTCCTCTTGTTTAAGTGAGCATCACCCCATTCAAAACTGTCACATAATATTGGTGTCATTGTGATATACCAAGCAATTCGTGGCATATGTTGACGCGTAAGTATTGGCTCTGCTTTGACTGGCCAGATTAGTTCCAAAACAAATTTCTCAGTTATAATACTCCCCACCTGATATTACAAACCTCACTTCCCTGAATAGGGCTTGACTTCTCCTTGGTAACTATTCTTTTACCTGGTCTTCCATCTTTTTTTTACTGTAACTTTGACTTTATTACAAGGACACAAACATAGCTTGCGTTTCTGCTGCCAGTGTGTACTTTATTTGTGTGTGTTGGTCTGCATGCATGTTGTATGTGGTTCGCTGAAGGACACACCTGTTCCACCATTCCCAGCTGCCAAATCTGTTGACTTATGGTGCCGTTGCCTAACGTTGTCTTGCTGTGGAATGCTCCTCAAGTTTCTGGGTTACTCATAGATGCCATAGTGACAGTTTTTTTCAAAGCAGTTGGTCGGTGTATGCTTTTTAAAGAGAGCCTACCTGACAAAAACAGGTGAAGAGTTGCATAAGTAAAACCAACAGTCACCATTGCAATCAGGGCCTATACAGTTAAGATGTCAGGCCTATTCACCAGTTGTCAGGTTCTTGTTTCATTTGGACTTTTATCATAAATATGCAGGAACTATATCTGCCATTGGGTACTGTTGAATTGTCATATCCATTCTATGAATTATATTTGTAGGATCAACAACCATCTCGGCTACTTTGGGCCTCTTGGTGATAAAGGGATGACCTGTAAGCCATTTGGTTTTGATGCAAGGACTAGTGACAAAACCAAATAAATTTGCTGGCACACTTCTTTGAAATACCAATCGACAGATACATTTTCTTATGGCCCAGCTATAGGTAACTGGACCAATTCATGGTTCTTGTCTTTAATCTTCTAATCTGAGTGGTTACAGATGGCTGTCTGCTTCAGTTGTGTTTTTACCAGGATGAACCAGGAGATACTGATAAGCCTTTGACTTATGATGTGAAAAGCAGATTCATTTATCTTCCTTACATCCCTGTCCTGTCATCGCCTGGTGTCGATAAGTCAGAGTTCAAAAGTTATGTGATGATGTCTTGTCAGGTCATGTTGACATGAAGGATTTAGGAAATGAGTCGCTCTGGTCACTGACGGTACCTGGTTCCTGCTTTGCCAGCCTTGGTTCTTAATGAGTGTCTTCCTGTCGGTCTTTCTGCTTGCCTGCTTCTCTATTCTTATGCCTAGGCCTACATTATATGCTTGTATCTCTGCCTGCGTGTTTGTCTGTTGGTCTATCTGTCCATTGCCCGTGATGTAACAGAGTAGGGAACAGTTATTGGGTTAGGGATGTCGCTTTTTCTCTTCTTTTGCACAGACCGTCTCTTTTGGATCCGTAAGGATACACAGTCACTTCTTCATGCTGTTCCTAAGCAACAGCGTGGCTCCCTGCTCATTCACAGGCTTCTGAGCGTATGTGTGTCCCTGTTTCCCTAAACTGTTCCTGTTATGGAGGGGAGCGATTGCATCATCTGATTGTTTCTTGTGTACGTGTGAGTTTATCTTGGCGACATCTTTGCTATGAATATGGCAGCTTTCTTACCTGTGTAAATACATACATTTTATATGGTGCACCTCCATAAATCTTTTTGGTAAACCATATGGTATTTTTACTAAAAATGGACCTAGACTTTAAATAAATGATGCCGACTTATATTTCTCATCTACGACATACTTCAATGAGTCATCAATTTAAACCTATGTTTATAATAAATTCCTTTTAAGTTTTGTACGTACAATAATTTATTGTTCTATTTTTTTCTATTCATATCGGTACATTTTATATATTAGGTTTCTTGAACCCTATGTGGGTTGACTTAAAATTAAGGATAATGTAGCTTGATAATGTGAAAAACTCAGATTCCAAACGGTTGCACCTTCCTGCTTGTTGCAACTTAAGGTAATATACAGTGTTGATTCATGTCTCTGTATGATTCTGTCTCTCAATCAAGACTGGAACAAAGCCCTATCAGCACTGCCATGAGTGTCTTTCCCATGCGCTTTTTTTGAAACAGTATTCACCCTGTACAACTTGACATGTAAACAACACACACACACACACACACACACACACACACACTCAAAAACCAAGAAAAGTATGCATTATCAAAACAAACTCACATGAACCTCCCTGTGGTAACCATCTGCCAAATCAGTCTGAAAATCTCAAAAGAGGCAGCTGCATATGACATGAGTTTTGTGCACCAAGCATGTGATAATGAAGGGCAAATTTAGCTTCAATAGTGCAATTGAAAAATATGTCTTTTAGGCTTTGAACAAACGGCAAGCAAGGGTGACAAGATACACTGATGCCTGCAGCACTTGAAAAGAGAATGGATGAATTCACGCTTGTCTTTGCTTAAATGGATAATTTCTGCTTATGGGCAGTATAAGAGCTGAGTCATTGACGTTATGCATGGGCAGCGACATGAAGCCAAAGAACAGTAATAAGTGTGTATTAAGTTCAGTGGCACATCACAGGGAGTTAGAAGTCGGCTTTACACCGTAGCAGCAGCGCTGGCCTGTACAATGTCACTCCAGATCCTTCCTAATGTCACTTGGTCTCTGA
This sequence comes from Galaxias olidus, assembly GCA_026901105.3. Lineage (NCBI taxonomy): Eukaryota > Metazoa > Chordata > Actinopteri > Galaxiiformes > Galaxiidae > Galaxias > Galaxias olidus. Next base: position 207,999 of record JAPMUY010003483.1, read on the forward strand.
ACACCAATGCAGCATCGACCCCTTCCCCTTCATTCCTGGACATTGTTACTGTATAGTTCCAGTTAACACGGTGCACTGTGCAACCATACCAGTGTAGTTGGTTGTCGTTCTGTGAATGAACTGGCCTTTTCCTATAGCAAAGCACCATAAACTAGTGATCCACACAGGATGTCTCCTCTCTGTCTAGTTTGGTTAATAGAAGGGCTCAAGATGTGCTGCGCTGTGCTGTGCATTGCTGCACTTCACTTTACTAGCCCTATTTACTAATTACATAGTTAGTGCTATATTTGTAGAATCATCTATGAAACTGAACTGAACTGTATATTATTCTATAGCAAGTCAGCCACCAGTATAGTTTAGAACGGAATTGTGAAAAATGCAATGCAAACAGCAGACACCTAGACTAAACGAGTGGTTGCCAATAGCAACAAATTAACTGACCTAAACCAGATGGTGTTTGCCTTGTTAACAATCTACAACGGATAGTTAGGGGAAATACTATACAGTATTTATAATCTATAATGTTTCCACTGACCGAGCTGCCTGACCAAGTTAGGAAGTCCTCTATGTAAACATAAACGGTTAGTAGCGGATCTCTGGTCCAGCTCAATGTGACACCATTCCCCCCAGAACGTTTCCCATACCCACTGTTGGACTAAACACTGTTTTAGAAAAAATTGCCAAGCTGGCCCTCTGTTACAGTTTCAAACTTGAACTCATTACTGACTTATGATTTGATTATATTTTGTGGACTGTTTATTTCAAACAAAATGTATTACATTCTTTAAAAAGTTCAGAGTTCAGTTCCATGCCCTCTTTATAATATACATTTTTGCATACCCAAGTATCACAGCTCAAGACCCATGTTTTCATATAAATTAGGAACTAAAGTGAAGTGAATATCTATCTTATGTGTGGATGAGCATTTACCATTTGCGAGTGTGAGGTATCTGTCCAAGTTGTTTGTGTGTACATACATATGTTGGTTGTGTCTGTGTATGTTCTATGTAAGCTGTAATAATTGTTTTCTTCATAGATGACTGGTTGGCCTGTTAATTCACACGGTGACAAACGTCTGTCAGTCGACGCGCCATGTCACTGCGAAGAAAATGACTGCCGTTCTCACACATCCATGTGGACTTTTGCAGTTGACTGCCAGTCTGGTACGCACCAACACATATACACCCGCACACAGATCTCTTTACACTGCATCTCTCCCACACGCACTCACACACACACACAAACAGGCATTGAAATCTCTGTATGAATGTCACTTTGTGTCTGTGAAGTAATAAATCTGACACAACAGGCTCCCTTTGCACTGTTAACACAGTGGAATCCCTTGAATGAAGTCTGGTAGAAAACACTAAAACACAGGGTCAGTTCAGTGGCTCACCCTGTTATAGACGTACCCAAGTTCAAAATAACTCAGTAGAAATAACTGTTGTACTCTTAACTGAATGTCTTGGCTATGACATGTTAATCTCTCTCTCTCTCTCTCTCTCTCTCTCTCTCTCTCTCTCTCATGTTTATTGATCACAGTTAATTACAGATGATCATTGCTGTAGAGCATGACACAAGTCATGTTTCCCCATGACGTCCCAGTGACCAATCTGACCTGTTAACTTTCAATTGGCACTGGGCTATGAAGTAAAAGATCAAGATATTATGGATAATTATGGGGACATTATTATGCTGGTGAATATGCCTTTTGGGTTCAAGGAGTTAAGGACATGCTGGCAAAGCTCTAGATTTAGATTAACCGTGTGTGTGAGATAGAGAGAGGAAAAAAATAAAACATGGGGCAAACCTATATATTCTTATTGCTGTTTCTTGGGTCTTGACAGAACTAAGGTTGATTAATCAGACTATACGACAACCTTTAATGGAAAAATACAATACAATGTATATGTAAGCTTTTTCGCTATCGTGATGTTTTTCAAAATATTAATCCAACAGGCCATATCTCAGCCGCGTGCATAGTTCAGTAAGGCTAAAGGCTTTGTTAAGTCTGGAAACATTGGAGATATCTCATCAAGGTTAGATAATTAATATTTTCTCACACCATTATCATCAGACTGCAAGGCCTATCCCCGCCACTTATTAGTTGAGCGTCGCTACAACTGCGTTTTTTATTCTCTTTCTCTCTTTATTCAAGACCGGTAACGGCAACAGAAGGAATGCGCGTGCGTACGGCAGTAGACAGGCACGCAAGGAGCGCAGCGCTGCTCGTTTTGACAGCGACGGGGAGCTGGTGAAGAGGAGAGCAAGTGCAGATACCGTGGACCACACGCTGCTGCAACGGCAGAGGAACGGACAGCGCACGCACATAGCCTACTCAATGCTCAAAGAGACGGTCCCTAGCCGGGAGACAAAAACATAATATATTCTATTTGCTGGAGAGCTTGAAGAAACTGAGTAAATTGCAGACGCTTTAGGACAACAAGAGGGTAAGCTTAACTGTGTTTTCGTTGCTGACTGGAGAAGATGGTTCAAGTATGTAAATTTGTAATTCTAGCTCTGCACTATGATATCCTTTGAAAATATTGCGCATTTGGTGCAGTGGATATGCCAAGGGGATGGGTACGGCGTCCAGTTGAGCTATCTTATCCCCCTTAGCAACCGATGATGTTGCAGATATTTAAGATAGTATACGTCAACATCAATATCTATGTATATCAACGATTTTCAAGCGATAGGCCTACATCAATCGTATTTTTACACGTCGAAAGAAAATTGTAATGCAAATCAAAGGGGTTTGTTTTTATTAATGCATACATTGCACACATAACATATGAGGTCGAACAACTGCTACCAATTTCATACATAATGTTGACTAGAAAATACCATGTTTCATATTTCATACTCACAACATTCTACTAATTCATATGGTCTGTTCCCATTGCTTGTGTCAAGCCGGCTGATGTGAAAGCACCAAGGGGATTAGTCTGTGTGATGTCTGGCAGTGATATCTTTTCCAGTGGTCGTAAATTTCTAACCCTATACCTCAGCAATCCCTCAGGGGTGGCATTTGAAGTGTTCAACCTAAAGCCAGACTTGAAGGCAGGCCTAAGTTGTTTTTGAGAGGTAGCCTATACCCATGTAATTAACAGCCCTGCTTTGATAGCAGATGCTGGCTGTGTCTGAGGGAAGGCCAGCAACCACACTTCCACTTAATATGCTATTCAATTAAGGTTTAGAACAAACCAAGCCTATGCTGTTTTACTATGTTAACGATTTTCATATATTCCTGTGTGCAATAATAATCTAGGTTTATTCCAATTGTGGTGTTTGCAGCTTGAGTTGCTGTCCCGTTATTGTGGTGGTATACTTTTTCCAGTCAAAGGAATATTTTTGGCAGTCCACTGCTGAGCTTAAATTTTACAGCTATATAAGTAAGCTCCTCTTTATACTAAGAAGACAGGAGTTGGTCAATAAAGGATTTATAGCGATTGAATGTAAAGGGACTAATCAGTATTTTATGTTGTATTGCTTTGCCCAAATACAATAAATCATGTCTTACTATGTAAGACAGTGATTGCTTTCTAATCTAGTGATTTCATACAGTATCTTGATGCTCATAATGCGACATATGCATTTATGTCTTCAGGTGTTTTTAAAAGTTGTCGTCTTGTTTCCTAGACCTATAGGATAGGATAAAAACGAGGTACATCTAAAGTCAATAAACCTTTTCAGATGTTTACCGTACTGTATGTGAAGGCAGGGTTCCCCTCACACAAGCACACACATCTACTCTATCTCATTTTCTTTTAGTTTATCTTATACACAAATACATATTAGATCAGCCTATTAGATTATCACATGCATAACCAAAGATAACACAATATAAATATCATTGTATGTATGTATTATTTGTACTATTTGTGACATGTATCTTTACTGTGTTTGGAGAAGTGTGACATTATGCAATTAGTCACTTTCCTTCCCAGTTTCGTATGTTAGCTGTGATGACTACTTCAATGCGCTCCTCAAATTTTAGACTAGTCGCCATACTTAATGTTGCATATAGTCCATTGCACACCAACATGCATTTTTTTATACAATTTATTTGATTAAAGTCTTTTATTTGACTATGATGCAAGAAAGCCTAGAAAACACTATTGATTGCTTCAATAATGAATTTGTAACATCTTGTTTTTAGCCCAAAACAAGGAAAGAAGAAAAACCTGCAGGTGGAAGGCATGGCCAGAGTATAATGTTTTAATAGGCAGGGATACACGAGTGAAGAAGTCAACCAAACCATTCCTTGGTGGTCATGTAGCTCAAGGCAATGATGCTTTGCCCGGCTAGCCATGGTGGCAGACGATATTATTACGAGTTAAAGCATAACATGTTCTCCAATGGTCTCCTGTTTGTGGAGCATGGACTAGGCACGTGGAGGAATTAGGATATGACTTTTCACACTTTATGAGAGGCTGACTTTAGATGGACAGGACACCTTTTCAATACGCAGAGAAAGGAGTGTCCTGTTGTTCTTCCTTTTTTTACCCCCCATCTCTCATTGTCTTATACTTTGTAAGTAAGTGCCCATAGTTTTATAAAGTCAGGTGAAACGGGGGAATCCCGGTGTTCTCTTCACAATAGCTGTATAATATAATCAAACACACCAAAACGTCTAAAACGATAGTGGCCGACTGCATTGTCCTTGTCATCCTGGCCTCCTCTGGCCTCCGTGTGTCTTTGGCCCTATTAGGCTGTCGTCAGCTGCTGCAGCGTCCTCCTTCATCATAGTGATTGACTTTACTCAGAGAGGACAGTGTGTCAACAAGGTGCAGCTAAGATACCGCAAAGAAATGCTGTGGACCTCGTTTTAGTTATTTACAAGACACAAACCTTTGGAGCAAATAGAATTGATGGACAGGTCTGATGTTGTGGAAAATCTGGACTGTGTGTGTAAGTATACATTATTATGTGAGTTGCATTGTGTAGCATTACAGCATGCTGTACCTTTCCGAATACACCAGGATAATGTTAAAACAATGTTAAGAGTGAAAATAAGAATGCCCCGCAGCTCTAATTACAGTCAATTAGTGCAGCAGATTTTCCTGTTCTCGTTCTACTGGATTCTCTGTCTGTTAATTAGGACTAGCACCTTTACTAAGGGGTGTGTGTGTGTGTGTGTGTGTGTGTGTGTGTGTGTGTGTGTGTGTGTGTGTGTGTGTGTGTGTGTGTGTGTGTTTCTATCTGTGTGTGGTGGGGGTGGAGGTGGCAGCCTGAGGGGGCTGATAAGTGGGTCTGTGTATGTGCCTTTGACTCTGTAGTACAAACGTGTGTGCATGTGTGTGTACTCCCACATACTATCTTCTATGGTTGAGCTTTCCATTAGGGAACCCCAGGCACATTAAATTATTATGATCGGTTGAAGATTGATGAATTGGAAAATTGGGCTCGTATAAAAGTAGCGTCTAGTCTCTCTGAGATAATGCTGCTGGTGGTGGTGAGGAGAAGCCACAGTGATCAGAGCAGCTGTTGTTATTGCTGATTTTTCACTGCGATTGGTCATCTTCTTTCTCAGCAAAAGGCGGCCTGTTGGGTAGCAGACTGGTGGAGGTGTCATTTTATAAAGGTTATTTTCATCGTGATGGGAAGCGGGCTCAGTATGTTTACTGTGTCCAAACAAGACATCCTAGGTCATGCTATATATTATTTACATAAGCTGTCCCTACAGAATAGATGCATGCATATATATGCTTTGCTCTATAAATTATTGTTCAAAATCTATCGCCGTCTAAACGATTGGATCTCTACGAACTATGTCCCTCAGGTAATATAACTTATTGTACAATGCAACCTGTCTCAACCTGCCCCTCTAAAGGACAACAGCATCGAGGCTTTAGGCTAGGGAAGAGAGAAAAGACAGATGATGGAGAGGGATAACATAGTGACGAAGAGAGGGAGAGACTGCTTGAGAAGAGTGGGAGAGACCAGAGAAACGGAAAAGAGACAGAAAGAAATGGGGCATGTAAGGGGAGAAAACAAAGCAAAACAGAGGGATGTAACGCTCACTTGATTGAGGGGAGAGAAGAGATGGAAGGAAAGGTGTGACAACATGCTGAGATCACCAGCTGTGTCCGAGATAGGAAGACCAGAGGATAATGAACAGTGACATGGCACGCTCTCTGCCTGTGTGTCACACACACACACACACACACACACACACACACACACACACACACACACACACATGCACACAGACAGAGCATCAGATACACACAGATATAGTAGCGTTAGCGACATACAGTCAGACAGACAAAGATTCAAACAAACAAAAAAAGGAGCAGGGAGAACGGATGGAATGGCAAGAAGAGAACAATCAGAAAGAGGAGACAGCTTGGAAAGAGTTCACTTCAGCTTTCCGTTGAAACAGTCATCGCCTTATGTGAACATTAGGGTCATTTGCATAGTCAGGAACACACACAGCCAGCAATTCTACCTCTCCACATATCCTTTGTTGACATGGCGCCCGGCAGCTCCAGCGTTTGTGACTCTTCATCTCGCTCAGGGAAGGGACCTCCAAGGCCCTGTTTCACTGCTGTGTGTCCTCTGCTTCTTTCTGTCTTTGGGGGTCGCTCCTCGGCCTCCATCTGTCTCTCATGTTAAAAGGGAAATATGCTTAGAAATTATGATAAACAGGATCTGTCGTGACTTTGTAAAGTGTTTGGCTTTAGTGCCTATGGACGGGGAGAAAACATCATGGTATTCCAATCCCCACAGAACACATATGGTGGATATTTTTGTCCTTTTTTTCCCAGCAGTGCTCATCCTTAATACCTTGTACTGTAGGTTTTAAAATATTATCCCCAGACCAAAGACATCTTTGTCTTACTGTAGTGTTGAGATTAGTGAAGATTTGGGTCAGGGAAACCTCTTTATTCTTCCCACCACAAACACCCAATGGCTTCTAAGTAGAGCAATCACATGTCTACTGTCAATTTGAACCAAACCTACCAGGCGTGAGTGTTCTAACGATTATTAAAGAAGATGTTGATTGACTTTGTCAGCTATAACCAATTCCCTGCTTTATGTGTTGCTCAGATAGCCCCTTAGTAATTTTCTGAAATAAAAAAATTATACATTGAAGCGGGACAGAATGGAACGTTTTTTTTTTCACTTAACAGCTGTGGATAATTTTAACCTACCCCCACAAGCATGTTCATTTCAGAAGATTATTTCTTCTCTTTAATCTTTTGGTGTTTCACACTTAATTTGCAAAGTGCATAATGTTTATTTAAATTTTATTTTGCTTTAAGCCTTGTGATTTGTCTATATGTTTTGTTTTTTGTGTGCGTGTGTTTCTTGTCAGTTTTTATGTGCTGTCTTAAAGTCTACATAACTGGACACTCTGTCTCTATTTTGAGTTCCTTAACTACTTCTGTTGTAAAGCATTTTCATCATTCTTTTAAACACAAAAACTGACACAGTCATACTTTCTTGTAATTTTATTTGCCTTCTTGATCCCAGTCGTCCCCTCCTTTCCCAGACTGCACAGACAGTCAGTCAGAGCAGCCTTTGTATCGAGTGCCTGCTAATCATCAATATCAGTTTGGTGTGGGAAACCCAGTGGCTGGTTCAATAGAGTCTGCATACGTCCCCTCTCCTACTGGTCTGACCCCGGCGAGAGGGCTCTTTCTGCGGCTAGCACCACGGCCTCAACACAGTCTCTCTGGTGCTGCTGAAAGAAGCCCTTTGTAGTCAGGATAAACTGTGACGGAATCTTGCTTGACAGAGAATCTGCGTTGAAATGACAAGACTGTCGGGAACAGATGATTTCCTTGCTGTTAGTCGCAATGTTGGCTTCAGTTTTCATTTGAAATAGATTGACTATAGGCTAATTATTTTTCACATTTAATCAAAATGCTACAGAAGGAAGTAAAGTACAAAAAAGTAACGAGTAGTACACTTATGGCTCATAGGAAATGCTGTTGAGCAAAATAGAATAACATTTGCATTAGGTGCTCAGCATATGCCAATCTCCGCTTGTATACTTCTGATAAGTTCAGGAGAACACTGTAGTCAAGACAAACGGTGTTTGCTGGTGCTGAGGAGAACAGGGAACAGTCCATGAGGGAACAGGAGAAGTTCAAACTAAGTCAAAAGAGCTGTTTCAGGACAACATTGAGGTGACCTTTCTTCATCCTCTTCAGCAGTCCTCCGGTGGTTCTGAATGTAGGCCATTGTGGTGGGAACAGACTGGAGTGGTCTGCTGGCACAGAGGAGCATGCATAACAGACCTTTAGAGGTTGGGAGACGGAAAGCGTTTATCAGCTGGTGGACAATGTGGCGGCTGGGGGCCGTTTTTGGTGGGTGATAAACGAATTAATGCGAGAGACAGATCCCTGCTTTAATGAGGAGAGGCTAGAGAGGGAGACCCTGGAGCAAGGGATAATTGTGGAAAATAAAAGGAAGCGATTGGGGTAAGATTAAGGGGATGGAGGGTGGTGGGTGTGATGCAAGTTAGAGAGAGGGAGAGAGAAAGAGAGAGAGAGAGAAAGAAGAGAAAGAATGTAAGGGAAATGGTTCATGGAATTATTTGTTTTTAAAGCCCTGCGACTGGATGGTGAATTTGAATTTAAGTGTTTGCACAATATTGTTTTATCATTCATTTGGTTGAATATTTGTTGACCACAAAAAGAAATATATAGATTAAAGGGCTTCCACACCCACAATGATCCTGTCTCCCTCTTTTACTTCCTCCCTCCCTACCTCCTCGCGGCATGAACGTGGATATCGCCACAGCAACTAGCTGAGCTGTTGGTTTTTGAGCCTGTTGCCATGTCATTGTTCAGCGTGAACCCTGGATGTATTCTCACTGAGACTGTTTGACTCCCCGATATAGTGCCAACACAAAAGTGCTACAGTGCTTTTTGTGCCTCTTATTACTTCCTAGGCTTACAGATACTGAATAGTAGGAGGCAAATACCCTTCAAAAGGGATGTTGATTTCATTTGTATCTGTACACATTGATAATAATTCAGATTTACACACACACACACACACACACAAAACTAAAAATGATGACCAGATTGAATAACTTGTCTGGGAACCAACGTCACAATTGCTGTTTTTCGGTGACTCAACCGTTCAATTATTGATGGATGTTTGCCATATGTTTTGCTGTGTTTTTTTTGTGAGGATGAAAGAGAGGATAAGATAGGCTTTTGAGCTAGAGATAGAAGAATGATTGGTTGGTTTCCAGATTGTGAGACAGAGACGGTGTCATGATAGAGCGGTGACAGACTCCAGAGGTTTTCTGCCCCCAACATTCATCACTTCATGTAAAGCATGGTTTATGTCAGTGGAATGGGTTGAGAAAAAGGACCAAGACACACATTATTGACTGACTGATATTTTTCTACTTCATTTCCAGACGTTTTGGAAAAAGGTTCAGTTCAGAAGTAACTTTTTTTTTATATAAATCTGGTGTGACATGGTAGATTGCTTGCCAAATGCCAAAACTGTTGGGCTTCCTCCCCATACAGTGTACACTAAGCTACTAGTAATATAGAAATGCTTTAGTTTTGTTGCATGTGTCAGTAGTCAAGCATGCAGTTTGGGCAAACTGCTCTGGATTGTTTCCTTGTTTGCGCAGCTCTCTCTGCTATTACCCAGCTTTCTCTGTAGCTATAGCTATCACTGTGTGCTCCCAGTATTTTCCCAGCATAGACATGGCTGGTATTGACCCTCATCCTACTCCATCTCTCCTCCTCGCCTCCACTCCCATCTGTGACTCACAAAGACTATTTAACCTCTGCACAGCGCTCTGCCAACGGACAAACGCTCGCTCGCACTGCCCGTCGTTATCCCTCTCTTCATCTCTCCATCTCTCTCCCCCTCCCTCTCCCTCTCCCTCTCTCTCTCTCTCTCTCTCTCTCTCTCTCCCAACCCCTATTTTTCTCTCTCTATTTTCTCTTAGTATATGTTATTACCCCTCACTTAGATGAGCTCTACCTGACTACTTGGCTTGTTGTTTCATCACAGTGTGAACCCCACAGGAACGCTTCATTATGGTACTTTATGGTTTTCAGGGTTATATTTAGAATTATTATACTTTTTTGTTTTGGCCAACATAGGCCCAGTGTTCTGAGTGGAACAGAGTCTTCAATGCTTATTGTAGCCGGTCTAAAGAGTTCCATCTCATTTTGCTTCTTTTCTCGTTCAGTCAAGCAGCCATTGCAACCCCTCATATGTAGGATGTATTACCTTCACAATAGGGCCATTAATAAGTGTTAAGAAAGAAACTTTCCTAGAGACCAGGTATTCCATGGTCTTCCCACGGTAGTTTCCTTCCTGTTACTTCACACACATGCACACATCAATGCTGCCCTCCCCTCTGGGATCAGATGTCAAGGGAGTGTCCTGTAAGTGTTGGATCACACACACACACACACACACACACACACACACACACACACACACACACACACACACACACACACACACACACACACACACACATTAACCAGCCCCATTAAGTCAGGGAACACCGTTGGGCTGTGAGATTTCATGGGGGGTTTGTGTGTGAGTGGGTGTGCCTCCTTGCCTTTCTTTCTACCTCTCCTTTCTCTAGCACTCTGCCACCTGCTAGTCCCTCTGTTTCTGCATCTGAACCTTTTATCTAACTAAAGACTCACGACTCCAGCTCAACTGTCTGTCTATCTGCTTTCTGATCTCTGCTGCCTTTTAAATATTGATCACTAGTGCTGCTGGCTATCTGCTCTTCTACAGTGTATTCAGACCCCTTCTCTTTTTCTACATTTTGTTACACTAAAAGGCACATGTCAGCCTGCTTGGAGTTTGCCAAATGGCTCTTAAAGGACTCTCATACCATGCAAAACAAAATTCTCTGGTCTGATGAAAACAAGATTAAACTGTTTGGCCTGAACGCCAAGCGCCACGTCTGGGGGAAACCAGGCGTCACTCATCACCTGGCCAATACCATCCCCACGGGGAAGCATGGTGCTGGCAGCATCATGCTGTGGGGATGCTTTTCAACTGCATGCTTTTGCTTTGCCATTGTAGGGTATTGTGTACATATTGACTAGGAGAAAAAGGAATTTGATCCGTTTCGGAATAAGGCTGTAACGTAACAAAATGTGGGAAAAGTGAGGGGGGTCTGGATACTTTCTGAATGCGCTGTAACCAAAGACTAGAACTCAACTGTCTGTGCTCCTTTCTGATCTCTGCTGCCTTTTAAATATAGATCACTTGTACTGCTGGCTACCGTTGCCACGGTGAGGAGTGCCAGTGAGTTCATTTAGATGCAGTTCTCCCTCTTTCTGTCTCGCGCACTCTTTATCCTGCTCTCTTTATCACCCCATCTTTCACACTCGTTCCTTTTCACATGCTCTTCGCCTAGCTCCGGCTCCATAAGAGAAACGTCTTTATGTTGTTTTTTTTTCTCCTGTCTTCTCCATCTGTCTCCTGGGTTGTGAACCATATTTCACTCTTTCTTTCTTCACCCTTCCTTTATCCATTGCTTCTTAATCTCCTCTGACTCCCCCTTCTTGTCCTCTTTCTTTCTGTTTCTCTGCTTCTTCTCTTTTCTTTTATACATTGCATACTGTTGTGTGTTGCTTCTCAATTCTTGTGTTGTATCTCCGTCTGCTCTCCCCTCTGTTCTCCATCTTTTTTTCCCTTCACCTTTGCATTTGCCGGTCTCTCTCTCCCTCTCTCGATGTCTACCCTCCTTCCCTCCATCCCCTATGTGACTGTTAGATAACTGCTGCTAGAGAATCTGGGATGTGAATATGGCCTGTATACGACCAAGCATCCCATCCGGGAGGAGAAGGCGAGGATACACCTCTCGCCACTGTCTCCCTTCTTCATAATGGGCCTCTAGTTTTGCGTTTAGAGTTTTGGTGTGCACTAAATCGTCATACTGATATGCAGTAAGACCCACACAGTTCCGTAGTATGTCTGGCTGCGTTCCCTCAAGGTTTAAGCCCCAGGGAGGAAAGTGCTTTGAATAATTGATTTTTCTTTTACACAGATATGCTAAAATATGTCTTCTGCTTTCTCTTGCGGCTTATCGGGTGTGCTCTTGCCTGGGTTTATGAAAGCCAGTCCATAGTGGAGTGGATTATTGATTGGCTAACTGGTGGTGGTTGCCCTTTTTAAACTCTTAATTATTATTGGTGGTATTTTAATTGGCTGTAGGAAATTGATGTAAAACTGGAGAGAAAAAAACGAAGTTGATCTTTGTCAGAAAATAGCTTGCTATCATTGATACTGACTAACCCTATCTTTTGCTGGTAAAACCTGGCTGAATGTCTTAAGAAACCAGTTGAGTTGATGCCAGCTCACAGTTGAGGATTACAGGAGTGTCCGGCTTTTTTCTGTAGAGGGACTTGAAAGTGTACATTCCCCTGTCACACTCTGTTAGAACTACTTCAACATTCCAAAAAACAAACTCCACCTTGCTGTAAGTCACTTAAGGATAGCAGAGATTGAAATCTGGATGAAAGGGATGCGTGTCCTTTTACAATTTGCTTTACAGTTCTGTCATATTAAAAGCAAGCAGATGCCCGGTATGTCCTTTTTTTTCTGTCAACTGAGCTACACGGGACCATGCCACCCCTCTCTCTCTCTCTCTCTCTCAAGCCATTGATCGAGGGTGCGTCATTGTCAGATGCATTGAATCCGTGCGAGTCAGCATATTGGCTGGTATTGACACAGCGTTTGTCGATGGCTGGGGATTAGGTTAGGCCCTCTGGGGATCAGCGGCGCTCCGGGCAGAAGGACAGACACCATTGTGTTTAAACAGCACGGTGATCCCTCTCGAGCCCATTAACACAGCACACACACGAGACAGGAAAGGGGTGGCGGTGGCTTACACCTGTTTACTTTGGACACTGGATACCACGGCGATACCCATCGCTGCCCTGCTCACTGAGGGATGGGATGTCTCCCGTGGTGGTTGTTATGCGACCTATGTATACTTGTTTTTGTGTTTGTTTGTTCTGTTGGTAGTCTACCTACTTTGTACATTCAGAACGTACATAAAAAAGACTGATGAACGTAAGTGGTTCAAGTGGAATAGTTCTAAGTGCCTTTTGACAGCAAGGGGAAGTCATACAGCTTTTGCAAACAGACCTGATAGAACCACTTTGACTATGGCCTCTCCGGAAAAGCTGCGATAGCATCTGTTTGTGCAGCAGTGTTAAAGTGCTGACCGAGGGTGTTTGTATAGAGGAGGCCGCAGGCTGGCCTCTCATACAGCTGAGACCGTGCTGTCCACAGGCTATGAGCTCACACTGAGTAGAGAGAGGGATAGCGAGAGGAAGAGAGAGAGTAAGAGAGAAAGAGAGAATGCATGCGAGTGAGTGCGCATTGCTAATGACTTGTGTGCCCTTTAAGTACTGTGTGTGTTCCCTAATCAAGGCTGTCAAACTCATCTTAGACAATATCTTGTACTTTTATGGGCAAACGTGATTATATAATGCAGATGGAGAAGCCAATGGCTTTGGAATAGAGAAAGAGCCTGAGGCCAGACCTTCATGTGGTCTAGTCCAGTTATCAATCGCCTGAAGTGGACTGAAGTCTTATCCCTCCCCATATGCCCGTGAGGTGTGAGACAGTCTTCATCCATCATTTATTACAAAAAAAAACATCCCCTTTCTTCTTTTATCCCTCACTCCCTCCAACCCCTCCTGCCCTTCTGTCTTTGCTGCCTTCCTCATGCCTGTCTTCCTGATGTTGCATGTTACACTAGGTCTTCAAATAGAGCTTTCCAACACCTGGCCTCGGCGGCTTTGTGAATGAACGAGGAAGGAGGGTAAAGTTAGGAAAGAAGGAATTAATTGAGTGTGTAACAAAGGGAGGAAAAGATGGAGGAATAGAAAGAGAATAAAGGAGGATGAGAAAAAAAGACAGTACGAAAGGTGTGACAGCAGTCCCTTCTGAAATATTAATTTTAGTCATGGCCTAAAAGCTAAAAACTGTCAGCGAATGACGAGGAGAGTTAATTTAATGTCAATGTGACACTTTCCATTCTCTGCTAAATTAATAGGTCTCCTTAGAAGAATGAGAACAACGTTTTTGTATTGGCCTACACTCTGCCAGGCTTGGGTTTTGGGATGTAACCAAATTGGCAAGTTGGAAAGAACAGTGTGAAAGGCTGTACTTACAGTCTAATTGGAGACGTTGTTCAAGTCAGTGTTCGATCATTGGCTTAACAATGGATTTGATAAATTTTCCAATATTTTTTTTTATTTGTGTATTCTAGCCTACCAATAAATGTTCTCCTTTTTACCAGGTCTATCACAGGTGCAAGCTCAGATCAGGGCATGACCTTTGACTTCTTCCATTGCTGTAGTTCTGTTGGACCTTGCTGTAGTCTTTACCGGTGACTGTGCTGATATGGTTTGACTCACGTCTAGTCAGGTCACGGCCACCCCAGGAGCAGGATTTGACTGCAGCTCACTCCTGCAGTTTGCCATATTACTTTGTATAATTAAAATACGGAAAGGGTCACAGATGAGTTTGGAGGTGCCATGCAAGTATTGTTTTATATGTTCAAGACAGAGACGACCAAACTTGGGTGGAGAGGGATGTTTGTGTGTGTCTGTGTATAAAGAACACAAAGGTGTGTGTGTGTGTGTGTGTGTGTGTGTGTGTGTGTGTGTGTGTGTGTGTGTGTGTGTGTGTGTGTGTGTGTGTGTGTGTGTGTGTGTGTGTGTGTGTGTGTGTGTGTGTGTGTGTGTGTGTGCTCTCATGCTGCAGTAAAAACAAGCCTCGGACAGAAGGGTAATTTCAATACAGACAAGCCAGCCTGGACTGCATTCAAATACCTGAGGCACACCCCCACACACACACACACACACACACACACACACACACACACACACACACTCACATGCACTGCCTTTTATCACTTACCAATTGTCTTGTTTTTGTGACCATCCTGGCCGATGCAGTTTGGCCTTAGGACCATTAGCAGTGTTGTTAAGATGGCTCATTAAACATCTTTGTTAGTCAATTTTACCCAAATGAAAACCTTGTTCTTTTAGAGGGGATTTAGTGCCAATGTGTATCCCTTTCTGGTAGAAAACAATAAGAGGCACGTTTTATAGATGTTAAAGAGACAATATTATTATATTGCCCTGCAGTTTGGACAAAAGAGCAAGCATAATAGGTTGAAAGTGGCATTGTTTTTATTACCCCTCAATGTATTTACATAGAGACACCGACTTGAGTCCTTTTGTTAGAGGAACCTTACGTATGTATACTGCCTTTGTTCCTGTCCGGCTGCTTTACTATTAAATTAGTCATATCACGCCTGTATTAATAGTGACCTCATACACACACACCGTGCAGTAAGTGTGTGTGTGTGTGTGTGTGTGTGTGTGTGTGTGTGTGTGTGTGTGTGTGTGTGTGTGTGTGTGTGTGTATGATTGTGTTTGTTGGGAAACAACAAGAAGATGACAACAGATTTGTTATCCAGGTGTAGTATAGTCTTACATGTGCTCTGGTCGGCGTGCTTTCACTGTTGTAGAGATGGAGTGTCAATTCACCATGCCCAGTATCAGCACTTACAGCTGAGTATCAGGTTATCCAGTGAGTTTAACACATATTTTTAACCAAAGTGTCATAAACTAAAAAAGCACAGACTGGCCAAATGTTTAGTAAAAATTACTTTAATAAATGTGGCGATAACCAGCAACAATCTTGTCATAGACGGGATAATAGTGCTTATGCTTCACAATCCCCTCCCCCCCTCCCTTTTGTCAGCTTTTTGATCTGCAGTGAACGCAAGAACATCCTGTCTTTCAGAATTGCTGCGGGAAATACCAATTGTGTGTGTGTGTGTGTGTGTGTGTGTGTGTGTGTGTGTGTGTATGTGTATTGGCTGATGTGCTGCGTTTTGTGGTGCATGTGTAGGATGGGATGAAATGAAGCAGGTTTTAGCTAAAGCCAAATGCTTGAATTAGCAGAAATGCATTTTCACATTCTTTTGACAGAAACTAGGTCCCACCCACAGCTACGTATTATTTAAAGAGACGTTCGCGTTGATTATTGCTGTGACTGTTAGGTTACATTTCCTTCAACTATTGCGTTTGGTGCTTTTGAACATAGACAAGACTGTGGTTCTGTGAGAAGGTCTGAAATCCCCATAGTATTGTTCTCTGCTGTTGCAAATATTAGCAAGCCCCCGTGCTCATTCCTCTCACTGTCTATGTTTGAGTCTGTGTCTCGTTCAAGCTAACACGGTCAATATTGGATGTCCCTCTGAGGTCCTATACATCATTCTGTTTGCTTTCCCCTGTCAGGTCCCTTCCTCTACTTTCTTTGTCATTTTACAGTTTTTTCTCCTGTTGGCTCTTTTTTTTTCCTCATTTCACTCTCCATCCTTTTTTTATTTTTAGTCTGCTTCCATTCTACACGATTTGGGTATTTCTTTGTCTTTCCCCTCCATCCTTCCATCCCTCCCTCTCGGATTCACCCTCTGTCTTTGTGTCTTTCTGCAGATAAGCCAGTCTCAGGGGGGTGGGGAGGGAAGTCTCCAGGCTATGCGGTGTGTTTGCTGGTAGGGTTGTAGTTTTCTGTGTTGGTAGTGTGTATACTGGCTGGGAATCGTAGTTTTCTGGCATGGTAGTGTGTTTGCGGACTGGGGGTTGTAGTCTCTTTTGCCAGTGTGTAAACTGGCTGGGGGTTTTAGTAATCCGTTCTGGTAGATTGTATACTGGCTCAGTCTCCAGGTTTGGTTATGTAGCTGGGTGGGAAGTAGGACTGACTTCTCAAAGCCTTCTCCTCTTTGTCTGCTGCCCGACACTCTCTCTCTCTCCACCCTTCCCTTCCATTGTCTCTTTTTTTGCATATACTGACGCAGGTTTGCTGTAGATGGCAGGTGTAAGTTTTCAACAACCTGGCAGCAGAGATTCTGTGGCACTAAGAGGCTGTACTGGCTGTTCTCACTGTTCTTACCCCTCCCCCCTTCTCTCTCCCCTACCTATCCCTTTTCCTCTCTTTCTCCTGCTCTTTCTCTCTGCATAGTAATACCTTGACCTTCAACATTAGCTTTAGGTGCTGTGTTTTAAAGAAGTGCGCCACACAACATCTCTTTAATAGTGCTTAGGGGTGTACAGAATTGTCGACATCTTTCACTTATATCGAATCGTTCACATGCTCCCTCTGACTTTAAAGCTCTGTGTGACTCACTCTCCCTCCCGGTCGTTCTTAATGTAGTAAGGCATTCTGATCTGCTATGTCCTCTGTCATTGTTTACGGAGTGTGGTAAAGATCCCGTGGGCACGTCTCTCAGAGTCTCATTAGGCTAAAGTAAACTTACATGGACAGATTAATGGTAACATAAAGTGGCTTACACACTGAGCTTACATAAGTCACTGATAAAAATCAAGATTGTTAGGATTAAGGGTAATTATGCAACAAAAAAACCTGTTTTATGGTTGACCCATGGCTTGATTGCTTAGTTCTTTAAATGATGTATTTTTTCTAATTTTCACCTTAAATTCATGTCTTACAATATTATTTCCTATCAGAGCTTGTTAATTGTCTATCGTCGGTTGTTGGAGTGTGTGTATGTGCTTGTTTCTGTATGTGTAATCGTGTGCAATCTGCATATGCTTTCATATGTCCCCTTGCGTGTTTGTACATGCACTTGCACATATTGCATGAATGTCTCTGAGTGTGCATTTGTGGGTGTGTGTTTGTCTTCAAACTGTCTATGCCTGCATGTGGGCCCCCTTTTACCGTGTATGCTTCTGCGTGTGCAAATACATGTGTGCAACAAAGAGCAGTGACATCCATTCTTATCCTCCGCTCAGCCTATGTCTATGGGTGGCTGTCGCCAATGCATCTCTGTATCAGCCGGAGGTAGGACTACATTACCATAGAAATCATCTTTTGTGGCAGGCAGGCAGGCAGGCAGGCAGTCAGGCAGGCAGGCAGGCAGGCAGGCAGCACACTGTGGAACTGATTACACACACTCAGGTCTTACATTCAGAGGTATCACATTTGCATTAGTGAGGGATATCATTTTCCATATTCCATAAGCTGTGCTCTGTCCCTCCTCTCTTATTCATTCTGCTTTACTTTGGGACTTTGGAACTTTTTTTGTCACACTACACAGACAAAAATATAAATAGAAATGTGCGCTGTCCTCTTAATTCACTCTCCTTTGTTTCTCTTCCCCCTTATATTCTCCCCATATGTCTCCGTATATATCAAAGGACTGTATTTTTTTTGTCAAGGTACACATAACAACAAAAATCCTCTGCATGGTAAGGCTAGCTGTACAGTCTCTGGACACTTCTAATTCATACCACATTTTACTTTTTTTGTCATGCTACCGTGTCTAACAGACTTGATTTTGTGTTAATTTGTTTGGTGCATGCTTGAGGCAAATGGTGGTCTTAACCTCTGTAAAAGACTGAGCAGTAAATCTCTTTGATTAAAACTGCTCTGTCTGGCTGCTCACTCTGTATGTTACAACGTGTGTGTGTGTGTGTGTGTGTGTGTGTGGATGGGGGTGGGGTGAGTTGTAGGTCTTGACTGTGTATTTTTGTGTCATTCTGTGCTTGGTCTCTATTAGAGAGTCAAAGATATTTTGTTTATACTGTATATATGTTTCTATGATTCTGTGTTTGTGCATGGTTTTTAATGTGTGCATGTGTGCGTGTGTGTGTGTTTGGGTGGCTGGGGGTCTGTTTGTGTAGGTCATCTATCTGAGGGATTTTAAGACCCAGACATTGTTAATGAAAAAACCAAGGATGTAACCGTGGAAACCAAGTTGTGAAGCTGTTTTTCTTCTTCTCCTTGTAGCCAGGGTCTCCTCTCACTGAGATGTAGCGGATGTGCATGTTGGAGGCCATGGGTTGTTATGGACGAGAGATAACCGAAAGAGCGTCTTAGGAAAAGGAGAGAGAGGAAAATGAGTGGGCACAGAAGACGAAAGTAGGAACGGAAAAGGGGAATGGAGTAGAGTGGAATCGATACGGGAAGGGAAGGAGACGACGCTGTAAGAAGTGCAGGAGAGCAGAGGCGACAGGCAGGCGTGAGGAAAGTGGACCGGAGCACAGAAGTTGATGAGTGGAGAGAAAAGGATAGGCAGAGGAGAGACCAGACGGGGAAGGGAAAAGCACATGAGGACATGAAGAGCATGAAAGAAAACAGGGCGGAGAAAAAAAAAGGAAAGAAGAGCGGAAGAGGGAGGTAGAGTGGACTACGCTGAGGCCGGGTGTGAACTGTGAACTCCAGATCTTTTAAAAGTTGAGGGAAAAAAGGTCAAGTTGAACTGACCCCAGGCTGTGGAATGTTACGGCCCCTCTCTCCATCCTTAGGTATTCATCTTGAGAGGGACTTTTTTTCCGCCCTGTCCTCCATCTCTGCACGGTGGTGCTCTGCTGTGAAAACCACGGGCGTCTAACAGAGCCATTTAAAAAAACGGTGTAGAGGCGTTGCATGAGAGGTGTGTGATACAATCAGAGAGTAAAGGGAAGTCTCACACACACCGAACCGTCTAACGGAATGGTTATTGCTGCGTCCGACATGTGAGACCCAGTGCGAGCCTACTGGGATGGATCTTGAGACAGAAGTCATAGAGGGCCCCGTATGTTTTATTAAAAACCTATGTTTATAATTATTCAGCTGCCAAATGATTTAACATAACAATGGAGGGATGTGTGCAGGCAATGCAATGACACGCTGCATTGCTCCTAAACTGGCAACATGTTTAATGGAGTCATTTGTCATTTTCTCAGAATAGGAGCACACACGTGCACACACACACACACCCATTCACACGTAGCCATATGGTCCATATTCAACCTTGTGTTGTGATGTATAGCGTAATGTTAGACTCAGTATTACCTGTAATTTCTGCCATTTCACGCCATCAGGATTTGAGTGAGGCTGCTCATTTTAGAGGCAATATGCCACTCTAAAAAGACTGTGATCATACTGCGTTTGATTTGAATAAGACAGAGTAGATTTGTAGTGGATTTGACTGCATTATTCACGGTACTTTGGTTTCAAATGGGAGAGAGTAGGTTTAGTTTGCACTCTGCTTGAAGTGCAGTAAGCGGTGAAGAACGGTCTTTGAATCTACTGGGCCCGTACTGAATAGGATGGGCCGGAGAGTGTTTGTGGTCCCATACGCCAAGCCTCCCACTGCACAGTAACCAGATAACAGATGGCAGACGCCTGTTTCAAAAACAACTTCCACAAACAACGACATTTCAACTGCTGGGCATACAGTAGAGCTGTGGAGTAGAGCCTCACACATTCAGACTCCAGGCTTTCACACCCACGGACTAACCTGACAAGCTAAAGCATTTGATGAGTAAGTGGTTGTGGTTGGGTTTTGAAAATCTGAATTATTTTGATAGATAGCTATCGAACTGCATTTGTTGTCACAGATTCAGATGCTGTATACATATTTTGGTTCTCTCCTGCTCTTACTTTCTTTCTTTCTTTCTTTCTTTCATTCTTTCATTCTTTCATTCTTTCATTCTTTCATTCTTTCATTCGTTCTTTCGTTCTTTCGTTCTTTCGTTCTTTCTTTTCTTTCTTTTCTTTCTTTCTTTCTTTCTTTCTTTCTATCTGTCTTGCACAGACTGCCTTTCTGTTCTTCATGTTCTTTCTAGTCTCTCCATGAAGCTCTGTATAATGTATAGCACCCCCACCCACCCACACACATAGTGCAAATAAACCCTCATCCATACCATGTGAAGAGAATAAAACAATTTGATTAGGATCATTTTTACGGACTTCATTCTGACACATACAAGTTTAGGTTGGGTGTATCTGTGTTGGTGAGGTAAGAGTGACTTGGCCTTGATTTACATTCGTACGTAAGAGACTCAGATGAACAGTAGCTGTGTGCGTGCGGAATCCCCCATGAAGCATTTATGCCAGCCTACGGTAATTCTAGCTCTCTCCTACTCCCTCACAATCCATCTCTTTCTCCCTCACTCCATTCAGGTAATGATGAAGCGTTTTGAGATTTGTCACTCAATAATGCATGCCCTCCTTCCCATGCGCTCAACACATTTTCACGGGAATCTCCATTTTTTCTTCTGGGTTTTGATTGTCCTAATCTTTTTTTTTCTCCAAGTTTTCCTTCTGTCTTTGTTTCATTTATCTATTTCTGCCTCAGTCTTTGTCTGCTCCCCCCACCCTCGGTGTCTCCGTCACCATGGTAACGTGCCGGGCTTGGAGGTTATGTCTGTGTAGTCAGAGCTTGTTAGCTTTGCTTTGCTTCTTCTTCTTCTTCTTCTTCTTCTTCTTCTTCTTCTCTCTTTGTTTTACTTACGTCTCTCTCTTTCTCCCTTTACTTCTCCCACTGTCTCTCTCTTTTCTTCCTTCTCTCGGGATTTCCCTCCGACTCTGCTTTATGTCAATCTCTCTTTTTCTCTTAATCTGTCTCTCTCTTGCTCTCTCTGTTTCAATCTTTGCTGCCCCCCAGCCCACCCTCTCTCTCTTTCTGAGGGCCAGATGCTACCACAGACTTCACAGGGTGTCATCCACTTCAGGAGAAAGAGGCCCCTCTTTGTTTATATCAAACCACTGATTTCAACAGCCCAAGCCTGGGTCTATTTTGAGGTAGTTCCTGAAACAGTTTAATCTGGTTTTATATAGGTCTTAAAATGGCAAAACACCAGATTTATTTTGTCGACCAAACGGGCTTCTGTTGTTTATAAAAATCATCAGAGGTACATACAGCCTAACCTAAGCTTAACCTCGGTTTCCTGTACTGCATGTTATGAAACATGTATTATATTATATATAGTACATCACCTATACATTGTATGTGAATAACAGGCATTTTTGGTTCCTATTGTAATGGTTTTGTGCCAAAAAGTGTTAATCCTTTCCAAGATTTTTTTATAATGACCTGTTTTTATGATTTATAATGATCCGTGTATAGGGGACTTCCAAAAGCTGCTCTTAAGGGACTGACTGCAGTCCTAATGGCCGTTAGGTGTCTCATTGGGCAGTGTTGTTCCTGTCTGTCATGCTTGTTTTAGTAATGGAGGATGAATGGCCAGCATTTCTCGGGAGATTATCATAATGCATTCATGGTCATGACAAGGAGTGTGTACGTGTGAGAGAGGGGGGAGGAGTGTCTGTGTGTGTGTGTGTGTGTGTGTGTGTGTGTGTGTGTGTGTGTTGCAGGTGGTGGCGTGTGTTCTGCCTAGCTGGAGGTCAATGTAACCACTGCCTTTAGTCTTCCAGTGTATTGATTTAAAGGCCACGCCGTTGTGCACATTTGGATGGAATGGTTTGCTAGGAATTCCCTCAGGAGTGGAACAACAAACCACCATAATTCATGCTGCACATCGCTCTCCTGTGCTGTGTCCATCTGTTTCATTTGGTCTCTTCCTTTCTATGTTTTTTTTAGTTTGTAGGTAGTTCTTTCTATGTTTTTTGTTTCTTTGTTTCTTTCTTTGTTTCTTTCTTTGTTTCTTTCTTTCTTTCTTTCTTTCTTTCTTTCTTTCTTTCTTTCTTTCTTTCTTTCTTTCTTTCTTTCTTTCTTTCTTTATACCTCACTCTTAATCTATTGCTATTATGAGGGGTTTGACTTGGCTTCTTCTGTAAGCACTGGTATTGGTATTGCACTCGACCTCAAATGTCTTTAAAGTATGATAGCTGTTGCATTGACGCGTTGTTTGCCTCTTTATTAGGTGGGGCAACTATTGTAATCGTTAGTATTATTATTATTCCCCCATATCAGACAAAGAGAGGTTTATACCTTCTTGGATTTGTTCTTAGCTGGATTACACAATGTATTTTGGAGCTGAGGGTCACAACCACGCAAGGCAGACATAGTTGTACTTGAAGAAACATGACGTAATGTAGCGTTGGGTGTAACTCCCAGCATGCCTGGCGTGTAACTCTTATTGTTGACAGCACTCTTAATGTTTCCTTGTTATCATGTTTATGCTTCCTTGTTATGTTTTTATTATGTTTATGTAAAGAGTTATGAAGTGCTGTAAACGCAGATATCGGTTTGTACTTTTGTTAGATGTGACACTCTGACTGTGTATGGTGTGTCTGTGAATAAGGTCAGAGCATGTCTCGTAATTACCATATGCGTTTTGTTTGCTGGTATGACAGTAAATAAATATGTGAACAAAGGTGGGTCTCTGTTGAACTTACCCAAGTCACTGATGCTGTTTAATCTTATTATTGGGTCTACTCGTTCAAGTCAGTTTATGTGAACGATTTGAGGCCTTAGAACTAAGCGCCAAAAAACCTCTTAAGACAGTACTTCAACAGTCTAATTTTGCTATCTAGATTACTGAAGGTTATGTTGGTTGGTGGGTGTGCAACCTCCTCCTTTTGCTGACAGTTCTATGACAATTCCTACCGGATTTGTCCTTTTTTCTCTTTCTTTCTTTCCTTCTTTCTTTCTTTCTTTCTTTCTTTCTTTCTTTCTTTCTTTCTTTCTCTTTCTTTTGTTTTCTGCAATTTTTCTTTCTTTTTTTCTTAATGTCCTTTTTTTCCCATAATAATTTTTTCATAGCCGGCCACCGCTATCACTGCTTGCAGTTATATTGTATTACTTACTTTTACAACAATGGCACACAATAGAAGGCATAAACTACATACATCATATTTTAAAAGCTTGTTACTAATTATGTTAATTTCCCTCTTTGTTTCAGGTTAGAGTTTTACCCTTCAGTCAGAAGAAGAGAAGAAGATTCTCCTAGATCAAAGCACTGGACATTGTACTCACAGGTACATACACACCCACCCTCTCTCTCTCTCTCTCTCTCTCTCTCTCTCTCTCTCTCTCTCTCTCTCTCTCTCTCTCTCTCTCTCTCTCTCTCTCTCTCTCTCTCTCTCTCTCTCTCTCTCTCTCTCTCTCTCTCTCTCTCTCTCTCTCTCTCTCTCTCTCACACACACACACACACACACACACACACACACACACACACACACACACACACACACACACACACACACACACACACACACTGAACTATACATCTCAACAGAACCAAGTTCGGCTTTGTGGTCTATGCCTTGTAGCTGATGGTGAGTCTGGCTGCTATGTAGGGATCTGATTAGCCTCACTGATTTGTGTCCACTGCAGCACTGGATGTGTCCACTGCAGCAACCCCCCCATAGTTCAATCATAGTGGAACAACATAATCCATTATGTTGTTGACTGAATTCTTGTTTGTTACATCATCGCAACCTCACGTTGGGCTACACAGAGCATCCCAATGTCAAGGTCCCCCCTCTGTATGTCCATGACGATATAATTTCATCAGAGTATTGCCAGAGAGCAAGTGAGTAGGTCGGCTTGTGGTACAGATTCCTGTCGTTCATTTCCTTTCATACTCCACCACCATCCCCTCCCTCCCTCCCTTTGTTTCTACCTCCTTCCTCTCTCCTCATCTGTCAGTTTTGCTCCGTGCCCTCGTCTGCCAATGCTGCCCTCTCTCAACGCCTCCCTTGCCCCCCACCTTCCTCCTGTGACTAATCCTGATGAACAGATGGACGGAGGGAGGTAGAGGGGGATGCCACCCCTCTCTGCCCTCCTTCCTCATCCCATCCTCCTATCCCTCCTTCTACCAACCTGTCAGACGCTATGTATTCCCTTGCTTCCTTCATCCCTTTTCCCCTCTATTCCTCCTTATATCCCTCCTTCCTGTGTAGTTGTATCCTTAGATCCTTACTCTTTCTCTCCCATTCTTTGAACCTGCTGACACTCTATTCATTACAGTACGGTTCATTTAGTCACTCTGTTCTTCCCTCTTTTCCCTCCTCCATCTCCAGAATAATGAGGAGAGGATGTACAGTAAAGGCCTTAGCCCCTGTCTTTACTTCGGTTATCCTTTTGTTCACCCAGCTTCTCTCAAACTGTACCATTGCTGGTCTGTCTCCTCTTCATCCCTCCTCCCCTCCATCCCCAGCAGCAATGTGAAGAATAGGACAGGGCTGGTTGTGGAGGTTGTGGTAGTAGTCAGGATTCACTACACCTTATGGTATACTGAAGAATGGAGCATGTTGTTATGCTGTGAACGTTATATTGGCTTTGACCTGAATGTATCTGGTCTCTATCTGGCTATCAAAGTTACAATAGCTTTGTCCTGAAGGTCACAGCACACACAAACAAACACAGGTGAGAGGGCAACTCATATCAATGTCCCATTAAACCTGTAGTCAAGGCCGTGTGTGTGTGTGTGTGTGTGTGTGTGTGTGTGTGTGTGTGTGTGTGTGTGTGTGTGTGTGTGTGTGTGTGTGTGTGTGTGTGTGTGTGTGTGTGTGTGTGTGTGTGTGTGTGTGTGTGTGTGTTAATCGATACATTTTACCCTTCCTACCAATGAGAATGCGGTTCACCAGGATTTATGTGAGCCTGTCGATATGGGTGCCTCTGGCTCTGGGATGATGAAAAGAGAGTGCAGTATCGGCCACATTATGGAGATTGATTTTTAGAAACAATAAAATAAACAGCCACATATTTTTATGGCTGACAACTTTGTTATAAGATGTGAGACATTTCCACATCCAAACTGATTTTTATATGACAAACCCATGAGATTTATTTAGCCAAATTAGCCAAACTTTTGTTTTATCATTCATACACCTTGAAATCTTATACTTTCAACAGACTATGATAGAAATGAAAGAACACAACAACCGTAGTCACGATCTAGAGATCACATGTACTGTATGTATTTACTTCATATTTGAATTGAATGTTGAGGGTTTTAATGATGAAGGGCATTTTGGGTTTATTTTTAGGCTCAACTGAATTGGCCCTGAAAGCTGGAGAGAATTGGCAGGCAGTCTGTGCTGGCACTAGAACTGGCAGAAAGACATTGATTAGGGACATATCTTAATGCTGCTCTGGCTTCACAGTGATCCTCCAGTCTTCTGATGGTGTGGATTGATTCTGCACATCAGATTTAGGCTATGGCATGGCTAGAGAGGCAAGATGTCATGCACCGTAATACACACACTAACTCAAATACATCACATTGATCCAAACCTGTATGGTGTTTGGCCTGGGTGAGCCTTCCGGGGGGGTGGTAGACGAGAGAGGGCAGGGTTGATAGATACTTTACTACTCGCAAGGACATGTGTGTGTGTGTGTTTGTGTGTGTGTGTGTGTGTGTGTGTGTGTGTGTGTGTGTTTGTGTGTGTGTCATGGGCACAGATGTGTATTTATTTGGGTAGGATTAATCTCACTTCTAGTCCCAACTGGATATTTTGTGGTGGCTGCGTGGGGGAGCAGAATGAGAGGAGAGGGGGCAGAGAAAGGCCACGAGGAAAGATATGGGCACGATAAGGAGAACAGGGGAAATAGAGGGATGACGTACAAATAAGGAGGAGTAGGAACATGGATGAAGGTGGATGAGTAGCGGTTAGAGGAAGATAAGAACCGAGAAGTATTGGAATGATTGTCCCTCACACTGTGTGTGTGTGTGTGTGTGTGTGTGTGTGTGTGTGTGTGTGTGTGTGTGTGTGTGTGTGTGTGTGTGTGTGTGTGTGTGTGTGTGTGTGTGTGTGTGTGTGTGTGTGTGTGTGTGTGTGCTTTGCAGTGGTTGAGGTAGTTGGTTTTCTCTAGGGTCTCTGTGTTATCCGGATGGTGGGGGATTTGTTGTAACAAAAGATTGACGGTGTTGATTTATCTACAGGACCTTTATGTTATTTGGCCTTTTCAAATTGCTCTCACTACTGACAGAACATAACGATTGTTACATTGGATATAATTAAGTGTTAAATTATAAATAAAATAAAAATGTCATAGTTAATAGTAAAACGTGAGCTTAAGTTTTTAGTAGAGAAATACTTCAACTATACTGCATCTCAAAAGTCCTAGGGGCCTCAGGTATAATTTAAAGACAATAATTTTCACATTTTGAGTTTAGCAGGTGGTTGGTGTTGATGAAAATCTGTCTTTTTTCCAACGCAGGCGAGGTGATAGGAGATCTGCACAGGAAAATGTTAATCTAAATTTCTGAAATCCAGCCAAGTTATATAACACAGAAAGACTTGACGTTATGAAATTGCATCAGAAATGTAAAAACAAAAAACTTTTGTACATCAGTTCATTAAAATATAATTGTCAATATCAACATCAAAAAACAAGCCACATCCTCCTATCAGTGCCCTGACCAGTCACTGCCAATTCAACTGGAGTCGGTCTGTGTGTCCTATGTGTGTGCGCAAGTCTGTCGTAATATGTTGGGTGAGCAAGTCTGGCGCAAATTGGCTGCCGTGGTATCACTCAAACTGAGTGTTGTGTTTGATGGCTGTCGGTCCATTTTGTTCTGTGTTATTAATTGGCGACCAATTTGTGTAAAGCGCTTTGAGTATCTATAGAAAAGCGCTAAAAACTAAATAAAATGAATTTTTATTATTATTATTATTATTATTATTATTATTATTATTATTATTATTATTATTATTATTATTATTATTAATAATAATAATAATAATAATAATAATAATAATAATATACAATACATACTTTTTTCCCCTCATCAACTTGTTTCAGTGTAACCAACTACAAACTTCAGCAAACTACCTCCTCAGAACCTTGTATCTTATCTTCAAATAGGAGCAGGTCGGTTTTTTGTATGGCCTTGAACAGTCTCTCATTCCCTCTCAGGTGAATTCAAGTGCAACACTACACCTTTTGTTACTCTGATGTGTTTGAAAATAATACTTAATTCTGGCCAGAGTTCAAGGAGTGTGAAAAGTCGCTCTTATCAAGACAGATTACAGAGGCAACTTTTACCATTGTCTCTTTGCCCTGTAAAAAGGGCTCTGCCCTTAAAATGTGAAACACATACGCACCAACCCTCCAGAATACCTCATGGTGTCAATGCTGTCCATTGAGAAAAGACTGGCCCGCTCTTGAGCCTGAGAAGCCAAGTGGTGCTTCCCTTTTCTAACGACAGCGGCTTTGGCAAAGAGACGGAGAGACTAAACAGAGACGGAAACAGACAGAGAGAAAGTCCTGCTCTCCCCTCTTTTCACTTTCACTTACCATACACATACAAACACTGCTTTAGTGGGAGGGAAGGGACTTAGTGTGTATTTATAGTGTGCTTATTGAAAAGGTCCTCTTCAGGAGCTTACACGAGTAGTGCTGTTTTCTTTGTGTCAGTCGTCATTTGTGAGAGTTGGGTGTTGCGATGTACAACGAATTAATTCTCTTTTTACGGAATTGAGACTGGGAGACATGCTAGTCCTTCGCTTTTGACCCAGTATTACTTACTTAGAAAGGAACTAATGATTTGATTTGATGTTTGATGGGTAAATAAATTAATTAATTTGTGTTTGTTGTTCAGTGATCATGAAATTCAGTTTAGACATACTGAAAACAAAATAACATATTTTAGTACTCCTATTTTTTTCTAGAAGCTACATATACGTAAGGCTCCAGTTTTTCTAATTAAACATTTGCATTTCCTCATTCCAGTGCATAAACACATCTTGACAAGCATACAAGAAACCAAAGATGCTTTTTCAAAACAATTGAAGGCAATTTCGCACACCTCATCATCATCACATGGGGCTCAAATTGTGTGTGTGTGGGTTTGCGTGTGTGTGATTTCCCAGACCACACATTCCTCTTCCTCCTCTTCTCCTGTTTGTTCAGTGTTAATGTTCTGCCCACTGACGCCTAGCCTGAACATCAGCCCCATGATAACCTATGGTCTCAAACAAGGCCCTGTCTGTGTCTACGTGTGTGTGCCCGAACACGGACACATCAGCCGAACACAAGTCCAGCTTTTGGTGGACTCCTTTTCTGGCTGCTCCTTGCCGGCCTGTGCTGGTGCAGCTCTTCATGGCTCAGAGCTCAGTGTTCAATGACCTCTTTATACAACGTGTTATCACGCTTTGGATGTAATTCAATTCCTTTTTCAGTTGAGTTCTCTCTTGACTTTGGTGTCTTTACGCGATGGGTTGGTAGCCTCAGATGACCTGTAGATTCAGTTTACGCTTGACTTACTGCTTCTGACCACAGCTCTGAGAAGACTAGTTTAGGTCAGTCCGGCTCAGCTAAGCTTACTTAGTCCTGTAAAACACACTTGGTCCTGGCCCAGGCCCTTTGGAATAAAGCAAAGCACACACAAGGAAACAGTGTGCCTTGGGAAGTGCTTGTAGCTATAGGGAGACGTCCCTCATGGACGACCGTGTTCCTCTTGTCTCCTTTATCTTCCTATTTCTTCTCCTCCCCTATTCATCCATTTAGACTGACAGCTCAAAGTGAACGCGAGAGGAAAAGTAAATAGAGGACGGGAGACGGGCGGACGAGGGAAGGCATGAGAGCGAGAAACGTTGGTGAGGTGGAAGACTCCCAGCTGCAGCCAGCCTCTTCCCTGACCTTTGCCCCTCGGAGTCGGAGACATCAGGCCAACAGCAAGCGGAGTGAGGGAGACGAGGGTTGACAGACGAGGGGCGAGGGAGCAGGAGGGTGGACGGACGGACACACGAGGAAGATGAGTGTAACATGCGTGGAAGACAGAGTTGACCTCCCCGCTGGATGTTTGGTCTGTCTCTCCCCCCTCTGTGACTCATGGTCCGCTCCGTCACTGTGCGGCCACAGAGAGGGAGAGACAGGGGCAGACCACTCCATCTCTCAGCTTCAGGGGAAAGCCCATACACTTCCCAGAGGAAAAAGATCTATGTCTCATAGTTGTCAAGGAGCAGTAAATTAGTTCTTAATTTTGTCTCATTTGTGCTCATTTGTGTCTGACTTCTTGCTCCTAAAGGCTGATAGGAGCAAAAGAAGGGAAGTAAAAGAGAATTTGATTTTGAGACTTGGATGAGCTTTGATTGAGATACAAATACTTGTTGTCATTAATACTTGGAGATACAAATGAGACTTATTAGAAACAATTCTGAGAACTCCTTTACTGCTCAGTTTAAGACAAATGTGAGACTATATGTCACTATTTCTCCTGAGGAGATTTTGAGAGGTAAGAGACAAAGCTCAAAGTCTCACTTAAATATCACAAATGTCTCATTTGTGTCTAGGAGACAAAAAAGAGACTGATGAGATCTCATTTTTGGATTTTGCTTTCCTATGGGCTTGTAGGAGGACAGGAAATACTTCCACCAGCTTAAGTGTGTTTATTAAAAAAAAACTTGTTCAAAGACGTTGATAGTGATTGATCTTTTTTTCAGACTCTGGTCTTTCACCATATTAGTTCTGTTAGGTGAGTAGGGAAGACAGTTGCATTTCAAACAGCGTTGGGGAATTACAGTGCTTTTGGGGACTGACATTATTGCTTCTGAAAGATGTTGACATTTGACATCCTTTTGTGTTGTGTGTGTGTGTGTGTGTGTGTGTGTGTGTGTGTGTGTGTGTGTGTGTGTGTGTGTGTGTGTGTGTGTGTGTGTGTGTGTGTGTGTGTGTGTGTGTGTGTGTGTGTGTGTGTGTGTGTGTGTGTGTGTGTCCTGTGAGGTGTTACACAGAGAGGGCGAATGCCAGACACCCTTGTAGTGATCTGTGGGACAGATTGGGAAACAGATGATAGGCGTCCCCTATTCCCTCCATAGTCATGGGAAATCTTGTTCAGAAAGGTTTGTGGTGGGATAGCAAGAGAGAGGGCGAGGCATGGGGTGTTAGTGAGGGACAATCATTCCAATACTTCTCGGTTCTTATCTTCCTCTAACCGCTACTCATCCACTCATCAACCTTCATCCATGTTCCTACTCCTCCATATTTGTACGTCATCTCTCTATTTCCCCTGTTCTCCTTATCGTGCCCATATCTTTCCTCGTGGCCTTTCTCTGCCCCCTCTCCTCTCATTCTGCTCCCCCACGCAGCCACCATAAAATATCCAGTTGGGACTAGAAGTGAGATTAATCCTACCCAAATAAATACACAGATGTGCCCATGACACACACGTGCACACACACACACACACACACACACACACACACACACACACACACACACACACACACACACACACACACACACACACACACACACACACACACTAGTCTAGTCCCTGGTGACCACTCTCAGTTGATTCTGATAATGTGTCCAGTGATAGTTACACCACAGTGGTAAATAAACCAGCAGACGCAGTGTGTGTGTGTGGGTGAGAGAGGGAGTGAGAGAGAGCCTGATAGAATTTCAGACTGTGTGTGTGTGTGTGTGTATGTGTGTGTGCGTGCGTGTACGTGTGTGCGTGCGCGTGCACGTGCGTGTGTCTGTGCGTGCATGCGTATGTGGACAGGCTGGTGCATTGTGCCAAAATTTGTTTTCATTGGATTGGCTTTAGAGAGTCCATGTTTGTGTGAAAGAAAATATGGTTAATGTGTTACATTTCCGTGGCTATTTGTCACCATCTGCCTCTTGCCTTTAATGTGTTTCTGTGTCATTTATTCAACCTGTCTATGTCCTTTGTTGTTTCCCTCTCATTGGCTCCTGTTTTACTCTCCCTCTCCGCTAGTGTGAGTCCTAAGAGTAATGTATGGTGTCCATGAGTCTTCATCTCTCAGCAAACCTTGTTCTGCTCAATGCACACTGGCAATACATGTTCTTAATCTCTCTGTGTGTCTGTGTTGAAATGTTTATTTTGGGCATGCGCCCGTGTGTTTGACTGATGATGTGTTCGGCAATGTTAAGTCATGTGCATCTGTGTGTGTGTGTGTGTGTGTGTGTGTGTGTCTTTGTGATCTTTATTCAGTGGGGTTCTATTGTTTTCCCTCCCACAGTGTCAGTAAGGAGATGTAATTGTATCCCTCTGCTCCATCAGTCTATCCTCTGCCTAGGGGGGATGATAAACATTCACACACCTTACGACTATCAGTGTGTGTCTGTGTTTGTTTGTATGTGTGTGTGTATGTGTTTGTCACTGCCTGGCAGGTTAATTGCACCCTTCACGTTAAGATGAAACTCAGGATTACCCTCTCTGTGTGTGTTTGTCTGTGTGTGTGTGTGTGTGTGTGTGTGTGTGTCTATGTGTGTGTGTGTGTGTGTGTGTGTGTGTGTTTGTGTGTGTGTGTGTGTTTCCGGACTGTGTTTTGGCTTTGTCCCCTGCTTCACTCCTGTAAGTGCGTGTGTGCGTGTGTGCGTGTGTGCGTGTGTGCGTGTGTGTGTGTGTGTGTGTGTGTGTGTGTGTGTGTGTGTGTGTGTGTGTGTGTGTGTGTGTGTGTGTGTGTGTGTTTGCATGTGTTTTTATTTGTCCATATATAATTAAGTTTTGGCCCATTTACCTGACAGGGTTAGATAGCATTAGTGCTTCTCTGTTAATGCCGATGCAAATGGAGATGTCATTATGTAGTGTTGTGATATATATATATATATAGATTTAACAGACTGAATAAGTGTTCATTAGTGTGTTTGTATTTGTTCCCTGTTATCATCTTTGTTTGTAACGTACCAAACAACAAGAACATGGCCCATGAGGCTAGCCCCTAATCTGATCTGTCCTGGCACTTCTGCTACTGATAGCACTGTGTGTGTGTGTGTGTGTGTGTGTGTGTGTGTGTGTGTGTGTGTGTGTGTGTGTGTGTGTGTGTGTGTGTGTGTGTGTGTGTGTGTGTGTGTGTGTGTGTGTGTGTGTGTGTGTGTGTGTGTGTGTGTGTGTGTGTGTGTATGTGTGTTATAGTGTGGGTACGTGCATGTGTGTGTGCTTGTCTGTGGACTCCTATTATGCTTGTTCCGACATAGTACACTCTCATGTCACATGTTTACAGCCAACAAGAAAAGTAATCTCGCTAGGTGATAACACGCAGACACGCACACTGTTATGTTCCCTCCGTATCTCATTGGCTATTTGTATCTAGGGTATTTGGTGCTTGTCTAGTCTGCACCACTGAGAGGCAGCAAGTCCTTCTGCTAGGCTGTACTCTGCTTTAAAGTGGTTTTGTTGATCCCTATCTTTGTTTTATTGTGTATTTTTTTTTCTTTCATGTGAAAGTTTCAGTTTTAGAACACCTCAATTATTTAAATTTTTATTTATAATGTACGCAGTTCAAGTCCAGAGAATAACCTGAAATGGTACAACGGTAAGCGATGAACTCCTCGAGGTTAACATTTTTTTTGTTGCAAGAACTGAAAAATAATGTAGATTTCACAGTTATAAAAAAGGCAAATTTCAGGGAACAAGTAATGGGTTAAGAATATACAGCAATGGAATTAAATTAAGCCCTGAAAGTTGATCCAAACAATTCCTACTGGTGTCCCAACTTCTGTTAATTACTTGATTACAAACCCCCTGTCTGCATAAAAGCAGTGTTTGAACAGACTGTTATTACACCATCTAAAGCGTTATTTGGACAATATTGCACTGCAGGAAGTATATTGCAATCATAATGGGCAGAAAAAGGATTAACAATTAACAAAGGAAGACAGACAGGTCATTATAACCCTTAAAAGTGTAGGTCTTTCCTTTAGAGGAATTACAAAGAAAGCCATGGTTGTCAGTGAGTAGTTTCCTACACCATCAAAAGACAGTTGGAAACCAGAGGAAACTCTGGCAGGAAGAAGTCTGACTGACCCAAAGCCACAACAGAATCAGAAGACAAGTTTCTGAGAGTCAACAGCTTGCGTGATGGGCGGCTCTCATGCCATCAGCTTCAAGCACAGCTTAACACTGGTCGAAGTAAGCAAGTCTCAGTCTCAACAGTGCAGAGATAGACTTTGCTGACAGGTTGAGTAAAAAAATAGGCTTGCCAGGGCCCTGAAGCACCGCTAGTGGACTGCTGAAGACTGGAAGAAAGTGTTGTGGACCGATTAATCAAAATGGAAATCTTTGGTTCATCACGTATGGTTTTTGTACGCCGTCGAGTAGACAAAAGGATGCTTCCTCAGTGGGTGACACCAACTGTCAAACATGGAGGAGGAAGTGCGATGGTCTGGGACTGTTTTGCTGGATCCAGAGTTGGCGACTTGCACAGGTTGACTGGCACCCTGAACCAAAATGACTATCACATGACCTCAGGTCGATGCTTAGTTGCTCAGGGGTTCATTCTACAGCAGGATAATGACCCAAAACATGTAATTTCCCCGAGGCTATGTCAACACTACCTTTGAGGAAAATAAAAATAATGGCTTCAAATAATGGAATGGCCAGCACTTAAGCTCCAGACTTAAACCCCATCAAGCTGGTTTGGGATGAACTGGACAGAAAGGTGAAAGCAAAGCAACCTACAAGTGCAACACATTTGTGGGAACTTCTGCAAGAATTGGGAAGAAGTTCTCGAACAATATTTGATTTCCATTGTAGAACGAATGTCACGAGTGTGTTCAATTTTGTTGAGTAAAGAAAATGTAGATACATTTTGTTAAAATTATTCTTGGATTTTTTTTATCTCCAATTGTTAATTTGGTCTATGGTTTCATATCAGAGTACTCTGAGACATTAAACTGCTTACATTTCAATAACAAATCTACGTGTATTAAAACATTTGTAATGTAAATCCATCTTTAACTTTCCTCTTTTTAAAGTTTACTTAGCATATGTTCTATTTTTCTCTATCCTCTTTACTCACCTTAACGTGTGTTCTCGCTCTCCCTCCCTACCTCCCTCCCTCCCTTTCTCCCTCTTGTCAGGTCCAGCATTTGTCTCCGGAGTCGTGTGCATTCCATCAATTGACTCGACTGTGGAGAACTGCAAAGTGTTGACCAGGGGAGAGGCTTTTTTTACCGGTACACACCACACCATGAACAGGAAGAGGAAGTGGGGTCTTGGCAGCAGTGCCATGTTGCTACTGCTCCTGGGTCACATAACCTCAGCCTTAGAAGTGCCCCTGGACCGTAAGTACTTCAGTAGTGTCTCACAATCCTTGTGATGACGACCTGCATATTATTGGAT
The DNA here is from genome assembly GCA_026901105.3 of Galaxias olidus. Taxonomy (NCBI): domain Eukaryota; kingdom Metazoa; phylum Chordata; class Actinopteri; order Galaxiiformes; family Galaxiidae; genus Galaxias; species Galaxias olidus. The sequence goes on from JAPMUY010003483.1 coordinate 242,786, forward strand.
GCTTGCAGTCTGGGGTCATACACTGTAAGAGTTGTGCTACTGAATGGGGTTGATTTGCCCGCTAATGCAATATCTCCTAAAACTATTTTGGTTGCCAGGCAACAATAATGTAACAGGCAATGTAACTTAATAGTCTGTTTCAGAGATTTCAGTAATACAACTCTTCATTGTATATCCAGTGGTGACTATACATAGTGATGGACATGATAATCATGCAGAGTTTGAAATACATATTTGAGCAGTTTGAGTTTTTGGGATGTCCTACATGTAAAAACATTCTGATAATATGTGGATTTCTACTTTGGAGTAGGCGGACATGTCCTGATCTATATATTTACATCATGTAATTCAAACTCTGCTATTTTGCGGATGCATTATTATTCTTTAATAACAACAGGTTCGACGAGTTGCCCTCCATTTCTGCACAGCATGAACGAAATGCATGGAATTGGGTAGCATTTCTTCAGTCAGTCATCCACATTCAAGAATAATTATTTTAAATCTTGCCACATTTTATTTTTCCTGGGTCAAATATTATTCTTTAAGCGTATTTAACGCAATTCTTGTTACTACCTTTCTCTAATGTATTTAACCTTACTTGGCACAAGAGAAGCTAACAGAAGTGCCCCAAAGTCAATGTGATTACATGGAATGAATGGCACAATCAGGAAAACACACTAAAGTGGTGAAGTAAATGTTGCGATCCACGTGTTTGCCCTTCTGTATCTACTACTGTTCAACTAACACCCGGCTCTCCTCAATGTTCGTTTGTCATGGTATGGTGCCTCATGGGGGACAAAAAGCTAAAGTACTGGAAGGATGTAAGTTGCTCCAAACAGATGCTGTGGCTTCATAGTGTGGCGTTTTATATTTTGCCAGACGCTTTAATGATTTACATTGACAAGTTTTGAAGTGGTGCTAATTTTGCATGTGGCAATTTGACTGCTGTTACAAATAGGCTGTTTTTTTAGCATCATCGTCATTGCACAATGATCATCAACAAAAATAAAGGGTCCAAGCATGTTTTGTATTTTGCATGATTTTTCACTGTTAAATTTTCTAATTTGAATAGTTTTAGTCATTCAAGTTTGAAAGGATTTGTAAGTCTGAATGCATGATTGTTGATTGTTGTGCTTGATTATCTTCTGCTTTATACGAATTAGCTGTCTTAAAAGTGTGATTTCTGTGTGTGAAAATGTGGTGTGAATGATTATGTGTGTGTGTGTGTGTGTGTGTGTGTGTGTGTGTGGACGTTTGTATGTGTGTTTGTTGAAAGTGTGTCTTTGTGTATTTGTTCATCACATACAGTTTTGTGCATGAATCTACATATGAGTGTGCATGTGTGCCTGCGTGGCTTGTTTAACACTCCTCCCCCTTCCTCCACAGTGCCGCAGCCCCCCACCATCACACTACAGTCTCCCAAAAATTACATCATTGACCCCAGAGAAAACATCGTCATCCGCTGTGAGGCCAAGGGCAAGCCTCAACCCAAGTAAGACACATTTTACAGTGTTCAAGACATGTAAGAAAGGTACTCTTGCTAAAATGTGTGCGTGTGTGTGTGTGTGTGTGTGTGTGTGTCTGTGTTTGGAGGAAGGAAGATGGGGAGACCGAGCGTTTTTGAGGGAGAAAGTTTGTTTTTCCGCGGAGGTGGTGCTTGTGTGATTCAGTGTTTTTGTGTCTGTGAGTACTCATTGCGTGTGTGTGTGTGTGCGTGTGTGTGTGTGTGTGTGTGTGTGTGTGTGTGTGTGTGTGTGTGTAGTGTAGTGTACTTTTGTCATTTACATTATTTATAAATTAATGTACAGTACTGTGCATAGGTTTTAGGCAGGGGATGCTGTTTCGAAGACGAATGGTGGTCACACCAAATGTTGATTTGATACAGCTTTGCTTTTCCCTCACTTTGTATTTTATGAATTGATAAAAAAAGAAACAATTGACATTTCTATTTTTCTATATATTTCTTTCTAACTTTAAAGACTTCACACCTGCCTAAAACTTTTACACAGTACTGTATGTTGAATCACAACCGGATTTGAGCTTTTTCAAGTTGTCAGCACTAGATCTGGCACTAGATCAGTTCTGCTCCTCCAGGCAGGTTCACGTAGAAGCAGTGGAAGGGTCTGTCACCATGGAGATGGTTGCCATGGATACTGTTGCTTTAGAAACAGTTAACTCTGCACACCTGATTGACTGTGACCCAGCATTTAGAGACTATTATCCGCTTGCTTTTCTGAGTCAAAAGCAGTCTGATTCTCGATTAATGATATGAATATGAATGAATGACAGTTGAATGACTCTAATCAATTACAACGAACGGCGAACGTTGTGCTGCCTGCAGACGTTGTGTTATAAAGTTTTCTCCAGCTGCTCTGTTGGTCCGGTTGAAACTGAAAAGAATGACACGGTTTCAGTCTTCTCGCAGTCTTCAATGCATGGCCACATTGGCCCACATGCATCAACCCTGTAGTTATAGGAGTGGTGGTCACGATTCCTATTCGAGGGTCCCGTCCCATGGATTTGCACTCACACTTCTCCCCCTTGCTGCTTGACCACAGCTTCTCTTGGACAAGGAACGGAACCCACTTTGACGTGGACAAGGACCCCAATGTGCTGATGAAGCCCGGCTCGGGGACGCTGGTCATCGACATCAGCGGAGAGAGGGCCGAGGCCTACGAGGGCGTGTACCAGTGCATGGCGCGGAACGAGCACGGCACCTCCATCTCCAACGACATTGTCATCAGGAAGTCACGTAAGCACGTCAGCTGCTTATATCTGTGCTTTGAAGGGTCGTTTCTTCTGCTTCACAAATAATCACTATCGTTCTATGTATTCGTGTTGATAAACATGACAAAACTACTGACTAGTTTGTTTGTTTCTTGGTCCTCCTAATGAAAGTCATTTTATTGCAATTGTGAAAACTAATCATGCGATCTCCATCTTGTGACTGGAAATGTATACACATGTCTATCTTGTGAAACCTACAACAAACCTGCTAACCCTAATAACTGGCCAGATATCACTGGATCATCATGAAGTCATGCCAGCATAATTTGCCAATAAAAAGTCATCTTTTCTGATTTACTATGATTTAAAATGCATGCATTACTATTTGCTACAACTGTTTTACCAGGCTTTCTTTAGGAAAGTATTAGTTACGGTAACCGACCTTACCGTTTGATGTCGTGTGTGACTCGCAGGGTCCCCCTTGTGGTCAAAGGAGAGACAAGAAGCCATCGTAGTTCAGGTGGGAGCGCCTCTGGTGCTGCAGTGTCGGCCGCCCGCCGGCCTACCACCTCCCATCATATTCTGGATGGACAACAGTGAGTCATGCCCAGAGGCGTCTTCACATACCATGCTTCTTATAAAAAGGGGGGAAAAGTGATTGTGTCGTTTTTATTTGAACTCTCTCTGTCATAAAGTCTCATCGTGTGACTTATTTCCTTCCTCCTGCTCTCTCACACTCACCACCCGTCCTCCAGACTTCCAGAGACTCCCCAGGAACCAGCGTGTGTCCCAGTCGCTGAACGGAGACTTGTACTTCTCCAACACTCTCCTGGGAGACACTCGGAACGACTACATCTGCTACGCCCGCTTCCCCCACACGCAGACTATCCAGCAGAAACAGCCCATGACTGTCACGGTGCTGGACAGTAAGTTGAATCACTGCAACAACAATGTAAACAAAGCAGATGTGCTTGCCTCCCATATACATTACTTATACTAATATTAACTTTAGGTGCCCTAAATATCCACCCATCCATTAGCTATACCGCTTATCCTATGCAAGGTCGCAGGGAGGGCTGGAGCCTATCCCAGCCATCACAGGGCGAGAGGCGGGGTACACCCTGGACAGGTTGCCAGTCTATCACAGGGCCGACACATAGGGACAGACAACAACTCTCACTCACATTCACACCTACGGACAATTTAGAGTCACCAATTAACCTGCATGTTTTTGGACTGTTGGAGGAAAACCACGCAAACACGGGGAGAGCACACAAACTCCACACAGAAAGACCCTTGGGTCAGGTGGGGATTGAACCCAGGACCTTCTTGCTGTGAGGCAACAGTGCTACCCACTGAGCCACCGTGATGCAAAAATCTTTTTTGGCGATGTTATTTCGTTGACCATTTAACCTTTGTTATTATTTCGAAATGTTTACATACAGCATGTTATGTAATTGAAATGTATTTCTAATTTTGTCGTTTTCCATCATGTGAAGGCTACATTTCAGTTATCCAACGATGTTGTTCATTGTTATTTTGCCTTTTCCATGTTTTACTGCTGTTTGTTCCCCCTCCTCGACTCTCTTTAGTTCTCTCCTGCATGCTCATCACTCTCTATTGTGTTGCAGTGGAGTCAATGAATGAGACTGTCGCTGCTTTGTACAATATCACTGATTTCTATAGTGGTGAGTGCTACTGGTATATTTAACCCACCCAACCATGTGAACCCAGACCCTTTTACAAACTTCCTGGACCCCTCGCTCTGAGCACACACCTCTGACCCCACACTCCCACTCCTTTGTGATAACGCATTATATAACAGATAGAAAACCTAACATTGGCCATTCTGTTTTTGGCACCTTTGTAATGAGTATGAATCCATGTCACCTTGCTTTGGGGTATATTCAAGTATGACAATCACATTGACCCCTAGGCTAACAGTAACATCGCGCTTAATTAAGGTGATTGTATATCACCACTAGCAGAAAAATAATCAAATCATGCAGACTTAATGCCAACAACTTTTTCCCCTTTCATGTAACAGACAGATTTATTATGATTTGCCTTTCAAAATCCTTGACCTTTTCAAAGACACTTTGAAGGATCAGTGTATTTAAAGAATTGCAAATGAAGTCGCACCCCATGACAATAGCTAAAGCTTAGCAGTGGTCTCCTCCCCTTATCTCCCCTCTGCTGTGCCCCCGTAAAACCCCCCTCTCCTCCCCGCATTCAAAATCCCATGTGACCTTTTAGTACAAGAGGCTAGCTGATAATGGTATTGAGTGTGACAGTGTTCTTAAACCTAAAGGCTGAAGGAATGCCTTGAACCTTCTGGGAATGGGCTAAGGTCAAGAGGCGGGGGGGAGGTGGGGGGCAATCCAATCCGAGGATCTGGACGGTTGGTTGTCATGGCAACCTCAACAGTGATCCCTCTTCTTGAGGAAGAGTTCTGTGTGTGTGTGTGTGTGTCTGTCTGTCTGTCTGTCTGTCTGTCTCTGTATTTCTTTCTGTGTGTCAGTGTCTCTATCTGACAGGGCTAAAAACAGACCCGTGAAGCTAAACATGTTATGCAACTGTCAGGGGATTGACCTATGAACCTTCTCTTATTGAGATGCATCCTCGGCCTGTGCTGTTCAGGTGTTCCACAACAGGTGCTGGTGTGGGCCCAAGCGTTTGTTCCCGTCAGATATGATCATAGTTCCAGAACCACACAGGCTGGGTGTGAGTAAAACAGACTGCCATCATTACCTTTAGGTGGAGAGGAGGTTCTATGTCACTGGCTATGATTCCACCATTCCTTATGGCAGTTTCTATCAGGGTTCTTTGGTTTAGGGTGGATTTGAAAGGTTGTGGACAGACAAATCTCTGTGTGGTTCTAAGATGGGTTCCCCGTTTGTTGGGGTGTAAAGGGGCTGGTGGCTATGATTCTTATGTAGTCCAATGGTCTATGGCTCTGTTTGGGTAGTTACGGTTCTATGGGTGTTTTCTACTAGTTTTTGAGAGGTGTTCTGTTCCCTGTTTTCACAGACATTCCAGCCGGGGAGCGTAAGCCTAGCTTCATGTCCCCTCTGGGTGCCAGCAGCACCAAGATGGCCCTGAGAGGAGAGGTACTGCAGCTGGAGTGTCTTGCTGAAGGACTGTAAGTACTCTACTCACATAATTTCTCTACACACACACACACACACACACACACACACACACACACACAAACCACCACATATACACTTGCACCCACTCCTCCAAGTTTTTGTGAACACTACCACTCTCACTAGGTACAAATAAAAATCAGTTGTCTTGTCTTGTTATGTGATTTCTTCTGAGGTCAAATCACATTTTACTTCTTGGGAAAAAACATACTTAATACCATTTCTATTATAGTTGGAGTTACTGTACTTTGGTAGCCACATTACATATAATGGCAACCTATGACACAGAACTGAAATCGATTCTCAGTTCGCTGTGTGTGTCTGTGCAGTCCCACTCCAGAGATCTCGTGGCATAAGGTGAGTGGGGAGTTCCCTAGCAAGCGTCTCACCTACCACAACTTCCAGAAGACCCTGACGATTGTTGATGTGATGGAGTCAGACTCGGGAGACTACCGATGCACCGCCCAGAACAGTCTGGGTACCGCCCACCACACCATCAAGGTCTCCGTCAAAGGTCTGTCCATGGATGAGTTGTGATGACAAGTGTTAAAAACGCTGTGAATATTCCACTAATAAAAACGTATTGGCATCTTATACATGCCATAAAGTGCAAATTTTTCTGTTTATTTATTTTTTTAACTTTTTTTTTAAGTTTATTTGCGGTATTCTTCATGTTCCCAAGCAATTTTATCATACCTTCCTCCTGCCCTCCTCTCTTCTCCTCCTAGCCGCACCCTTCTGGATCAGTGCCCCCAGGAACCTGATTCTCGCTCCTAAAGAGACAGGCATCCTGACCTGTAGGGCCAGTGGAGACCCCAAGCCTAAAATCAGCTGGTTCATCAATGGACTGCCCATTGAGAGTAAGTACCACGTAGACAGACGAACTCTCGTGGGTCTTGTTTTACGTTGTGTGACTGTGTGTGTGTGTGTGTGTGTGTGTGTGTGTGTGTGTGTGTGTGTGTGTGTGTGTGTCCTTTGTGTGAGTTTCTCAGACTATGGAAGCTTGTGTCTTGGTGTGCTTGTGCTCTACAGAAAGGATATTGTGTAGAACCCATGTTGTATAGGCTGCACTTTAAATCTGCCTTGTGATCTTCGGACAGACGCGCCTCTGGATAGCAGCCGGAAGGTGGAGGACGACACAGTGATACTGACTGCTGCCCAGACGGGCTCCAGTGCTGTCTACCAATGCAACGCCTCCAATGAGTATGGCTACCTGCTGGCCAACGCCTTTGTCAATGTGCTAGGTGAGTAGCTATGAATCCTGCTGGTGCTCGTTGCTTCGCTACATAATATGTTTCATCACATAACAATCATAATATTGTTTATATGTACACACCATCACAGTTTACAGCGTGTCACATTTCATCATGTTTTGGTAAATGTGTTGTGTATTCTGTATGTAACAATGCTCTTTCTTCCTTGTTACAGCTGAAGCTCCCAGAGTACTGACTCCACCCAACAACGTGTACCAAGTCATCACAAACCGACCAGCCCTGCTGGACTGTGCCTCCTTTGGCTCACCTATACCCACTATCACATGGTAGGACGACAGCCACTATCAGATGATTCATGTTTCTTAAGACGAAGAACATAGTACGCTGTCAGTGTCTTCATGAGCGCAGCACCTCTTTAGTCTTTATTATCATAATCATCGTTATATTTCAGATTTACAGTCTTACAGGAGGTTTGATCATTTACCTTTTCATTTTTCTGTTATCATGACCCAACGTTTTGTGGTCCATTGGGAATCCCGCGTGTCTGTTCTTATCTCCCTCCTGCAGGTTCAAAGACAGTCAGACTAGTATTGTGAACGGGGAGATGTATGTGATCCACGAGAACGGCACGCTGGAGGTCCATGTGGCTCAGCAGCTGAACAGTGGGAAGTACACCTGCATCGCCTCCAACAACCTGGGCACCAGGGAAAACCACGTGTACCTGGAGGTTAAAGGTCAGTGCTATCTGGGTCAGGCACACAGGTCATCGCCCAATTTACAGCTGAGAAGCACAGCTGCTGGTACAAGAAGGAAAATTATTAGTGTTTTCTATGTTGAGGGTTTAAATGTCAAATTCTGTGGGCTTATGTATTCTGTGTGATTATGTATACAGTACATTTCCCTCGCAAAATTAAGCAGTATAAACCTTACCCTTTTCTTCTTACAATGTAGTCTATGAAAAATCATTGAAAGAATGCCTTAATGTTAATTATTGCTGAGCTGTACCTCTTAGCGCAGGTTGTTCCAGTGAATGGTGTTCCCCCTGTCATGTCTCAGAGCCCACTCGTATCCTGAAGCAGCCAGAGTACAAGGTGGTGCAGAGAAACAGGAACGCTATGTTTGAGTGCAAGGTCAAACATGACCCGTCTCTCGTGCCCACCATGATCTGGCTCAAAGACAGCGGAGAGATACCGGACGATGAGAGGTGCAGTTTAACCTTCCCAACTGGAGACGATCACATCTGCTCCTATTCGTTGCCAGATTACCAATAGAGGAGCTTGTTTGAATCTATGGTGTGTATCTTCTACCTGTCAGGTTTGTGGTGGACACAGACAGTCTCACCATTAAGGATGTGACGGACGAGGATGAGGGCACCTACACCTGCATCATGAACACCACCCTGGATCAGGACTCAGCTAGCGCCATGCTCACTGTTGTCGGTATGCTCAGAGTTCTTCCAGATAGCCTGATATACTATCTAGTGTACTGCCTCAAAGAACAAGCCACGTCTTGTTGACACAAAATGCAAGTCTACGAACATTTTGGCCTCCAGCTCTCACTGACTATATTCTGTATTAACTGTAATTTCAGCCTCTTTTCGAAATCCCAATTCTCAAGCCTTGTCAGAATTGATAGGTGCAGCGTTGCTGTTGTGTTTCTTGGGGTAATCGTCCTGTCACTAACCTCTTAATCCTACCTTGCTTCTTCTTCCTGCTCTCCGCTCTCTTAGAGGCTACGCCTACTCCTGCTATTGTCTACGGTAAACAAACAGTGTATTAGCCATCCCTTATTTCTAACCCATTCTCTTTATCAACACATCAAAGAGTATTGGTCATTACCTCACCACTTAATTTTCTCGTCTATTTTTCAGCTTCCTTGTTTTTCTTTTTTTTTATTTTATTTCTTTTTTTTTTGATTACTTAAAGTATTTATTTTGTTGTTTTGTGTAGCGTATCCATTATCATATCATCCATCTAAGTAAACACAAGTTTCAATCACTTAAGGTCATACAATATCTCAAGAGGTGTTTACACAATCCTGTTTAATTCATGCACCTCTATGGCTCATAATTGGCCTGCAATGTTTATTATTTGTGCAGAGAGGCCAGACCCCCCGTCTGACCTGGAGCTGACTGATCAGAGAGACCGGAGTGTTCACCTCACCTGGAGCCCTGGAGACGAGCATAACAGTCCCACACAGCGTATGTTCTCTGGGGTCCCTATCCTAACTTTGATCAATCACAGGCTCACAGCATCCATACCAGTTCACTTTCAATCAGTCACTACAGTAGAATTAAATGGTCATGGGATTTGGCTCTTGGGCTTCTCCCTTACGTCGGGCCTTTTCTCTTTATATCTGTTTTTTATGTCTCGCCTCTTCGCTTAGCACTTCCTTTCACTTTGTTTCCTTTTTTAAATACACTGTGTTAACATTTGTAAACATTGGAATAAGACCGTCTTTTACAGTATGTTGAATATACTATATTGGCACAGAAAACATATTTTTAATAATGCTAAATATAACATTTTATTTCCAGTAATTAATTAAAATACTGTCTACTGTTTATTTTTTATTTATTTAATGACAATAATGTTTATGTTTTAAGAGGAGCTATGCTATATTCTTCATCTTACCCCTTTGTTCAGTGTTCCAGGTCCAGTATGAGGATCTGCTCCACCAGCCAGGTGTTTGGGTCAACCTAACAGAGGTTCCAGGAACCAGCACTACGGCCAAGCTTGACCTGTCCCCCTACGTCTACTACTCCTTTAGAGTGCTCGCCCGCAACCATGTAGACAGCAGCGAACCCAGCCTGCCGTCCAGGCAGTACCGCACCAACCCAGCAGGTATGGTTAAAACAACACTTAATTTAACGTATGTATACTGCACCAACCCAGCAGGTATGGTAAAAACAACACTCACTTTAATGTATTTATACAGCACCGCACCGACCCAGCAGGTATGGTAAAAACAACACTCACTTTTAATGTATTTATACAGTCCACACCAACCCAGCAAGTATGGTAAAAACAACCCAGTACAATCCAGGGGTTATATTAAAAGCAACACTTTCTTAAAAACGTTCATTATTTACAATATTATTATCTTTGAGTAACGTATTCAAATAATGATAATCAGACAAAGGGGAAAGCGAAAACACTAAAAGGACATGTTTTTATGCAGTACTGAATACATTTTGATACAATGTTATTACAATGTATTCCATTTGCATATGTGCAGTATCTATTCTACAGTAAATCTGTATAATTACTTTGTTTTTACTACTAGCTATGTTTTTAAACATCGAAATCGCAATCGAATTAATCTGTGTTCAAGATAAGAGTGTAATATACAGTATAGTATACTGTATGTTGAATGTTTATGTTTCTAATGTGCAGTGTTGTTTTGTTCCCTCAGCTCCGGATGAGAACCCCTCAGATGTCCGAGCAGCAGGAACAGAGAAGGATAACCTGGTGATCTCCTGGAAGGTAACATTTCTGTCTTCATGGATACACCTTGCTGCTGGATAGAACCAGTGCTTCTGCCTAATTAGCATAGACACATTATTCGTGCATCTGACCAATACCGTAGTATGAAAGTCATTATCAGGACAATGAAGTAAAAGTCATTTACATAGATTTAAATCTGTACAATGACTGACACACACAGTGCACGCTCTGCCCCTACAATTTACAGGTTGACAATACAGGTTCCAGTCAACAGTATAAATGTTGAACTCCTATTTAACATCCCTGTGCAGGAGTTGACAGGCCTTCAGTCCAACGGCCCTGGTCTTCAATACAAGGTCCAGTGGCGCCAGAAGGACATTGATCAGGAATGGTCCTCAGAGACCATCGCCAACATCTCGAAGTATGTGGTGTCTGGCACACCCACCTTTGTCCCCTTCGAGGTCACAGTTCAAGCAGTGAATGACTACGGAAGTGGGCCGGAACCAGAGCTGGTGCTGGGACAGTCTGGAGAAGATTGTGAGTGGGCTAGTTAGTTAGTTAGTTTCAAATGTTTGTTAGTTCAATATTTAGCTACACTTTAAAAAAATTCTGTGAAATTGACAGTGAAATACTGTAAAAATAACGACAGTAAAACACTGTAAATAGATAAACAATGAAGCAGTGTTTAATTTACAGTAATATGTTGTAAAAAACTGAACCAAACACATCTGTTTAATTTGAAGTAAAGATATGTCAAAAGTATCATATTCCGTTGTAAAATTTACAAATTACTGTATTTTAAACACAGAAACACTGTAATACAAAAAGAAATTCAATACTGTTAAAATTACAAAATGCCAGTGTTAAAATAATTAATTATGTCAGTTAGACTTAGTTTTAAACAAAAATAAACCGTATTGCATTTTACAAATTCATATGTTATTCCTTTCAGATATGAATGTGTATGAATACAGTGAAAGTATGTTAATATGAAGGATTTAAAAAAAGCTGGTGTTGTGTCTTGCTTTACATGTGAAGTTTTTTTTACAGCTTCCCTGATAAAATAACTCATTTTGAGTGTGGCTAATATCCAATGGATTTGTAAACATTTGAGTGTAATATTCAAATGCTCCTTAAAACCTACACTTTCATGTTCCCTGAAGAAGTGTTCAATCTGCGATGAGAAATACTTGACAATTTTACAGTTTATATTTGAGATTGATATTAGATAGGACTGGTAGAAAATAATTTCATACATTTATATTGTAATCAACACCTTTTACAGAAATGTAAATTGCAGTATTTAGTTCCTTTCACTGTAGAACATTAGTCATACATACTGCAGCATCCCGGGGGCGGGGCCTTCCCAGCATGCACCAGGTGGTGCACTTTCCATAGAATTTGCTGTATTACTGTAGTTCATTACATATATTTTTGCCCATTCTTTTGGCGGTTGTTTTGATAATTATTATCGCTGCTTAATTTAGTTAATAATACAAGTTGGCTGACATTATGGTCACCTTGAATGAGAATGTCTATTCCCGTATACTTATCCCCTTGCGGTTCTTCTTTAATGGCTGATAATGGTTATATAAGGGTTCTAGTATGGGAGCATTTGTCTTTGACTTTAATGACTATCTCTCTGTAGGTGAGAGTGGTGTAAATTGAGCCAGGTTTTTCTTGAGTAGTCTTTTACTTGAGAAGTCTCCAACTAAACAATGTATTTCGAGATGTGGTGCATCCCTGGTAATAAGAACTACCAAAATAAAAAGTTTTCAAAATAAGACTTTCCAAAAAAAGTGGTCTCTTGGCTCAACTTGCCCCTGATGAGAGGTAAGTTGAGCCTAGGTAGAGGATAACATGGGGACAAATTGTGCTATTGATTGTGTTGAATTAAAACTTACCATTTTCACCTCAAAGAGGCCAAATGCTAGATCAAAGTAAGACAAATGCAATACATTTTGTAAGTATTAGTAACTTCTGTATTTCATTTATTTAATTAATTAAAGTGACATTTTTGTTTGCTTTTGTTGTGCATAGAAAATAGATATGTATTGATAAACTGTGTCTTGATGTACAGTATTCGAAATTGTTTAAACCCCGGTTTCTGTCTGGTTTCTCTTGGGCCTTCCAGTACCCGAGGTGGCCCCAGAGTCTGTCCAGGTCCTGGTGCAGAATGGGACACTAGTAGAGGTCCACTGGGATCCTGTACCCTCTTCATCTGTCAGAGGCAGACTACAGGGCTACAAGGTATCAAGCACAACATATAATGTATATTGGTCCTTATTACATAGAACCTCTATTTGTTGGTGTTCACCTGTACTCTAACCAGTGTGGGATTGACCCCTGTGTGTAAGGGAGGCCAGTGAGTGTGCATGTATGTTACCTCCACTCTGTGTGTGGGTGTCTCTGACCTCTGCAGTCAGTCACCTCCCTATGTCTCCATCCATTTCAGGTGTACTACTGGCGTGAGCGTAGCCTGCACCAGGAGGCCAGGGAGCCCGAGGAGCAGCAGGTGCTGTTGTTCAGTGGGAATCGCACTGAGGGTCGTCTCCCAGGCCTCCAGCCCTACAGCCGCTACGGCCTGGCCATCAAGGTGGTCAACACCAAAGGAGAGGGACCCCCCAGTGTCAACTACAACTTTGACACCCCAGAGGGAGGTGGGTATGGGCAAACGAATGGGATTTTAGTTACACATTCATTTATTGAAATTACAGGAAATTTGCAGCATATAAAAATGTGTATGAAAAAGTAATGTAAGAAGACCCTTTGTGCTATCATTACCTCAAGACCAATTCAAAGAACAGATTATTTTTTTAACGCTAATTTGCGTAATTCTTCTAGTTTCTTAAGTTTGCATTTGTTTTTTGCTTAAATGTTAAGCGGTTATTTGGTCATGCTCTTTATGTTGTGCTGTATGTGTGTGTTTGTGTGTGTGTGTGTGTGTGTGTGTGTGTGTGTGTGTGTGTGTGTGTGTGTGTGTGTGTGTGTTCCTAGTGCCGGGTCCGCCTTCCTTCCTGAGGGTGACCAACATCAATGTAGATTCTCTCACCGTTGAGTGGGGCCCTCCACAGGAGAACAATGGACGGCTGACAGGATACACACTTAAATACCAACCTGGTAAGTGTACAACTTACACACTCACTTACCCCCCCCCCCACACACACACACACACACAAAAACACACCCAATATGAAGTGTTACTTTCTTTTTATTGACATTGTAATACAGTTTGACACTCATCCCCCTCTCTATCTTTTTGGTATTCCTTTTTCGATCTCTGTCTCACTTCCCAACCTTCTCTTCTCATCCCTGTTTCTCTTTCCCTTCTATCCCTCCATCTTTTGTCATAGTCAACAACACCACAGAGCTGGGTCCCGTTGAGGAGCTGTCTTTCCCAGCCAACGAGACGTCCATTACGCTCTCTGACCTCAAGCTCAGCACGCGTTACAAGTTCTATTTCAACGCCAACACCATCAAAGGCTCTGGTCCCACCATCACAGAGGAGGCTTTTACTGTTATGGATGGTAAGCTAACTCAATCTTTATGGAATTGCATTTACCAACAAAGATGTGAGGTTCAAAGATGTGACAGCGGGTACCTTTCTAACTGTCCCATTGCTTTATTAGATTATAGGGTATGTTTTCATGTTGCATGAAAAGCTAACTTAACGTTTTCTAATAAAATTGTCCGCCTTGCAGTCCCCCTCGAAATGAAACTCCAAAGTCAGCTCCAGTTCACACCACAAAAATCACTCGTATTCTTACCGTCCTCTCACAGTTCTCTTCTATCTTTCTATCTCCTTCTTTATTCTTTCCTTCCTGCTCTGAAGTCGTTATCCTACAGCCCGCTTTAGATTCAAGTAAAGGTAAAACCAGTCTACCAGTGGAAGCACCTGCATGCTAGCTAAGAAAACTGTTAGTGGAAAACACATAGCACATTTTTGCTCTGCTGAACTGAACAGAAACTGAAATCTGTTGAATTGTTGCTTTTCGGTTCTGTTCAGTTAGGATCAGCTTGTGAAAATAACACCCTAGTCTCTCTGCATGTGCCGTCCTACTGCAGCAATAGGCTATCTGAACATTTCTAGACAGGCATGCTCCTGCAAGATACAGTATCTAGCTGCATTCAAGCATGTACCTCCCCTTATCTATGCAAAGCCAATTCACTGTCACCTGAATCTTTACCTAGTATGTACAGCTTGGAACAAGGTGGTGGGAAGAAAGAATAAAACCTACTGAAAATAGAAAGCTAAGGATAAGGATCAGATATTTTTCTGCTTATCATTGCAAACATGCCAGTGTACAGTACCAGTCAAATGTTTGGACACACTTTCCCAACACTTTCCAGTCTGAGCTCAAAAGTTAAGAAATTCCAATCTGTAAAAAAAAATATGGATTTACAATGCATAAATCTTTGTTGTGTTTTCATATTACATCACACATTCAAAGTTTATACACCCTACTGAAGAGAATAACTAGTTCCCTCAATTTAAATATAATTATTTTAGGGTAATCATCCTGTCTCCAAAAGCTTTTGCACACCAATTTGAACAAAAATATTCTTTGTTCGCCATACTTCATCTTAAACTTCAAGTTATCACCATTTTAAATACAAGATTAAAAAAAACATTGTGGAAAAACACACTATTGAAAATGTTTCTTATTTATTATATATAAATAAATATTATATAAATAATTAACTATTATTAGAATTATATAGATAGACACGGTGAGTACCTAAGATAACAGGGTTAGGGATAGTGATATCTATATATATAGATAGACATATTTAAATATATAACTTTAAAATGGATTTATAAGTAGTAAATATATATTTTATTCCATCACATTCCTAAGCAATTACAAGACCAGTGGAGTGAAAGAGAAACGTGGACAGAAAGACAAGAGAAAAGAGGGGCAGGGAAGGGAGGGGGCAGGGAAGGGAGGGGGCAGAAACACTAGAAAACACAGCAAAACCTCTCAGATTTAAAAGGTAGGGCTATTCCTCTTTGCAAAACTGGTCACACTCGGCCGAGTGCATAGATTTGAAACAGTTCCTATTGCGAGTAAAGCAGAACCTTTTACTTTTACGTTCTGGAGCACCGCAAGTTACTTTAGTATTATTTTGTTTTTCACTTTTCCTATAGCATAACCAGCTATTTCATTTGCACAACATAACTGAAAGGCACAGAAGAAGAACAATAAGAAAAAGGTTTTCTAGGAATAACCAATTCTCATTAGGAATTTGTTAAAAATTCACGTTTAACCTTATTTTAGCACCAACATGTAAGGACTAATGTAATTCATAATATATATTTAATATGAACAACAGGTAACACTTGGTGATCTGACGGCAAGGGAAAGGGGGAGTGGGAAAGGGTGGCGAAAGGGAAATCCAAAGAAAGGGCCAGTGGGTGATGATACTATGAGCCAAGTGACTTTATATCTTACCAATAGACAGTAAACACCAAACCAAAGACAGATGGGACAGAGGCTCCTTCTCATGTGGAAATGGGAGTGAATAATAGATTAACATAGTATGAGTAGTGTTAGCCTTTTCTTACTTTGTTGTACAAATATCTTGTATATATCTTATAAAATAAAAATACACAACATTGACAAATCTTTTGTATTTAGATTTGATTCAGAATGAAAGACAGACAGATTTTTTATTTTATTTTCACTCTTTGAACAAGGAAATGTGGACACTGCAAGAGAGCAAGATAGTCATTGGGTGAGAGGAGGTTGAACCCCCCTAATTTTCATCCTTTTTTTAATCCGCTCATCGAATGGATTTGTCAGCTATATCTGGCTTTTTTCAGAATAAAAGTATGTGATTCACCGGCTGCGCTATCAATCGTATGGTCATCGGCACTTTTGTTCCAAAATTAAAGAGTTCCTTGCGGCTGGAAAGGGTAAAAGTAAATGGGAAAGTGTGTCCAAACTTTTGACTTACTGTATGTATGTCAGTCTAAAAACCTTAACACTTTGCACATTGCCTCTGCAGGGAATAGAATATGACATTTTTTTGTCTCAATCATGCTTTTAGGGATTACAATTTTAGCCAAATAATCCTTATGTAATTTATAATCCCTGCTAATCAATGTCACATACATTTTCTTGCATTGTGCATGACTCTACTTCGCTTCTATGCTGGTCCTCTCGGGATGTGCAGACCTTTGGTACAGACCAGAACTAAAACTCAGTTTGACTTCTGTTGATTGAGTTGTTGGGTCGGCTAAATTTGTTGGGTCCTATTGCTAGAGGAATAAGACTGAGGAATGTTGATGTCAGCCAAACGGCCCTGACAGAAGGTGGTAATAAAGTACTGCGCATGCTGTAAAACCAGGGTTGAAGAAACTTACTGGCTCAAAGAACACGCTGCATGCATTAACAACTCTTACTCTTTAATAGTGGTTCTGCTCTGTAATTCGTTGTTTTTTGTTGATTGTGTGCGCGTGTGTGTGTGTGTGTGTGTGTGTGTGTGTGTGTGTGGGTCGTTGTCTCACTCTTCTCCGTGTTCTTTTAGGCTCCACAGAGCCCCCTCCTCCTCACCCAACCACCCCCATCAGTCAGACTTCACCTCCCCCGATTCACAAGGGTACAAGCACTTCCTGTGTCACCCCCTCTCTCACTACCCCACGCCCCACTTCCCTTCTAAATATTTGGATCAGTCCAGGCAAAAAAACTGAATTAATATTGTGCATGTTTGTTAGTACCAAACTTTAGTACAACTGCAGGTTATTTTACTGAAAAAAGGGAGTGTACACATTGTTTATTTTCAATTCTCAAAAAGTTTGTCTTATTTATCACTTACTTGAAAACAGCGCATACGGAACAGGCTATGCAT
Source organism: Galaxias olidus (assembly GCA_026901105.3). Taxonomy (NCBI): domain Eukaryota; kingdom Metazoa; phylum Chordata; class Actinopteri; order Galaxiiformes; family Galaxiidae; genus Galaxias; species Galaxias olidus. Next base: position 260,174 of record JAPMUY010003483.1, read on the forward strand.
TTGTATGAGGTCTGCAAAATCCACGTCTGTTTGCTATCTTAAACATCTGGTATCTTAAACAACAAATAAAAAGATATATATATTTTCTTATATTGTATCAATCAAGATCCTCCCATCACTTTAACAAGTACTTTCCTAAAAAGCAATCCTACTTCATCTGTGTCATTATTGCTGCAGTCAGTCCTCTCATTGTTCCTATCCTGCAGCTGACCAGGCGTGTGTTGTCTTTATATGTGTGGTTCAGTGCGTCCCATAGGCCCAGCGTTTGGCACAGTTAACACGTCGGTCTCAGAGGACGGCGCCGCCATCAGTTGGGAATACTTTGGACACCATAAGAATGTATATGTGGAATATATTGTAGAAAACAGTAAGATTTGCTTCTGCCGTTGTTTCCCATCCATTCATTCCATAGCAGACCTTGCATTTGTGAAATTTGGCTTCATTTAAAGCAATGGTTCACGTAATTTACATGGTTAGCCATTGCATAAATTATGATTTGTGAGTAATATTTCAATAATTGCGAATTACAGTTTCCATTATACTAATAAAAGATAGATAATAAAACGTAAACAATATTTCATAAATCATCAATCTAATAATGGTTTTTCCCAAGACAAATCTCCAGTGTCCGCTCTAACTGCCTTCTCCTCCTCTCGTTTGACCGTTCCTTCCTCCTCCCAGGTAAAGAGGACTGGGTGAGAGAGTTAGTCAACAGTTCCCAGTCCTACTTGATCAGGGGCTTAAAGCCAGGGATCTCCTATAGGGTACGTGTGGTAGCCAGAGACCAAGCAGACGCCTCAGTCCACAGCACTGAGGAACTGGATATAACGGTGCCAGGTGAGGCAGCAGCAAGCATGCCTCAGTGTAGATGGTCCATGTAGTCATTTTGGTGGTGTTGTCTAACCTTATTTGTCGTCATTATTTTTGTTGCGTCATCCAGGCACATGTCGTTTTCCTTTATGCCTGCGTCATCCGTTTTGTTATTTTGTTCATTCATAGTATTTTCTTCAATAAAGACAACGCCATCATATAATGGTTTTCATTGTGCCTTCCTCATCCAGCCACATGCAATTTACATTGTGCCTTCACCATCCAGCCCTGTCCATACATACGCTATTCTTCAATAATGAGAAATGACCATTTAATAGTTTTCTTTATGCCTGCGCCATCCAGCCATATGCAGTATATTTTATGCCTGTCCATACTTTACTCTGCTCCTCAATAATTCATTATTAATAATATTTCATTTTAATAATTTATTTATTCTATAAATTGTAATGCAGTTTAATAAGTGTTTTTAAAACATTATAGAAAACTAGTGAATGTTATTTTTTTTTCATAATGTCTTGGGTTTTTGTATGGCAATTGTTATTACACAGTCAATGCTATGCTTCCTTTTGGAATAACTGGTTGGGTTTTTTATCTGCAGATTTTCTGGACGGATTTGCGTTTAATCTCTGAAGTCAAAGGGTTCCATCTCTCATTTATAATCTATGGTTCTAGATTAGATTCTGATTTATCTTTTCATTTTTCTCTTTCCCTGTTTATTTGTATGTATGTGTGTGTATGTGATTACGTGTTTGTTGGTATGTCTTTCCTTGCTTGTCTTGTGTGGGACTGCGTATGTGTGTTCACGTGTGTATGTGCAGCCATTCCCAGCAGGCAGGTAGACATAGCCACCCAGGGCTGGTTCATTGGGCTGATGTGTGCCATTGCTCTGCTCATCCTGGTATTGCTCATAGTCTGCTTCATCAAGAGGAACAAAGGAGGCAAATACCCGGGTAATACATAAACCCACACATGGTGCGCTCATTAAAAGTTATGAACCTACTTTCACCAACACACACACACATACACATACATAATTTGAAATAAATTCAAAAGCTGTGTTACATATATAGTGATTAAATT